>JAQZBX010009507.1:8762-46097 GCA_029593785.1 Cabassous unicinctus | reverse complement strand
TTTGCAGCTAAGAAGTATGAATAAATTCAGTCTCCACAGAAATTGCTGGTAGCCTTTCTTTTCTGTAAGGCATTCTAAAACTAAAACCACAGCACACCCACAGACCCATAGCAGTTTTCACATAAGCACATGTGCCCGTCTACATGTTCACCACACTGGGAACCTGCCAAGAGAGCTCTGCTGGCTAATATGTATTAAAAATGAATAGCCTGTGAAACCTCTGTGTAAACACTGTTTGTGAAGAAACCTCAGGATTGCGGTAGGGAGGAGGAATTGCAAGCACCATTCCTGAAACAAATGATTTCCTGCCCAAGAGGCGCTGACTCATTTGCAGAGTGCTCTGGCGGATGCCAAGCTTCCACTGCTCAATGCTAGCATGACTGCTGCTGGAACTGGTAATTTAAGTACTTTCATTCAAGATAAATCTGTTAATCAGAAACAATTCCATATATAATAATAATAATTTTTTTCATTCAAATCCTTAAAGGTTTACTTGAAAATGATTTCCAAATTTATTTTTAAAAATTCTGTACATTTACTGTGCTTTAGATATTTTTATGAATGGGTGTTTGATTCTAAATTTAAAAATGGTTGCTCATAAGTAAACAAATAAAAAAGGTGATTGAACAAATGTAAATGAAAAATATATGGTATTTACAAACAACAAAAAACTTTGGACCTAAACTGTGGGGACTTTTAACATAATAAAAGAGGGGAAAAATGTACTTTAGATTATTTTCTGTTTTAAAAATAATTATAAACTTTTGCTTCTAAGAATTTTCTAAAGAGAAATTTGTTTTGGGCAAGCTGGCATTTTGAATAAAATCTAGATCTCCAGGCAGAAAACCTGACTTTTCCTGTAGAATATAATTTAAAATAGATTGCTAAAATGATTAAATGCATTTGCAATAGATTCTATCCTACTATGCTTAGTATATAAAGAATATATTTTCTCTCTACATATATAACCAATTAAATTATCAAATGGGAGAAATGATATAAATGAAATACCTTAATATTATATTTTGTTTTTACTAAAAAACTCCAGTGTGCATTTTAGATTTCATTTTTATCTATGAACTATGGGAAATTTAAATGAATGTCAAATATAACTTAATGCAGGAGTGATCTATTATCATTATCAATAATTATATATCTATACCTATGTAACTATGTTAAAATGCAATAGAATTGGAGAAAGATGAAAATTAATTTTTTAAGTAGTGCAAATTAAGCAATTTGACATGGAATCCTTAGAATCATCATAGTGTTGAATCAGTGATGTGAGGCCATTGTCATTATTTTTTTGTTTGTTTTAGTTTTGTTGTTCTTGTTTTTTAACGTGCATTACTCCAACCTGTTACAGCTTTTCTTCTCTGTTCAAGCAACTCTGAAACCCTGAATGATATATATATATAATGCTACTACATCTGTACTTTCTTCCTCTTTGAAATGTGTGAGGTCTGCCTTCCACCTCCTCTTTAAATCTTCTTGTTTATTACAGATTTCCCTGGCTTTTAATTTATATTCCCATATATTTCTCCTATCTCTTTGCCAAATCTCAGATTAATGACCTAGTGACATGGTTTTAATGAATTTGATTTATTTATTTATTTTTCTTTCTGTTCACTTTGCTACTGTGACTTTAGTGTCCACAATAGTTGCTGGTAAATCATAAACACATTACATATATGCTGAATGAATGGTGATAATAATAATTATAAAATTAATATTTACAAGCTAATTCCTGGTCAAAATTGGCTAAAGTAGTCAGCTGATTTTAATTTTTAGATGGCATTATGAATCAATATTTATGCTTGAAAATGATCCCCTATGTATCTATCTTCAAAATTCATAACTGAATTTATGAGACTGGGATTGTAATTACAATGGAGGAAAAACATCCCCAAAAAATGAAGTCTGAGATATGTTCTGCTACAACCACTCTTACTGCGTCCCTTCCTCCAAACTGGTTTCATTTTAGGCTTCACAGTCAAGCCTACAATATTCTATGTAAATTTTAGTGATTTATATATCAGTTCTGTTTTTCTAATTTATTTCTAAGCTTGATCACACCTCATCAAACATAGAACTAGAGAAAATGGGACCTACAGTTGTCCAAATAAAGGAAAGACAGAATTTATATCGATAGTAATTTTTTTTTTTTTTTTTTTTTTTTTGCGGTATTGGGGTTGGGGATTGAACCTAGGACCTTGTATGTGGGAACTGGTGCTCAACCACTGAGCCACATCAGCTCTCCGAGATGGTTTGCATGCTTGTTTTGTTTTTTTTTGTTTTTAGGAGGCACTGGGAACTGAACCGGGGACTTCCCCTGTGGAAAGTATGCGCTCAACCGCTTGAGCCACATCCACTCCCGGATAATAATTTTTTGATAGAAAAAATTATTTGAGTGAGTTTGATAGGAAAACTCACTCCATATACAACTGACACAGAACATGGAATGTTTCTTAGAGAAAAAAGAAAAAAAAGAAAAATGAAATGCTCTATTATTATTAATCCCATAGTTACAATTACTCCTAGTAAATGTATATAGGAGTCTTAACCAATTCAAAGGAGCAAAGATGGAACAAGTTTTTTTTTTTTCTTTCTGAGCTATAACCTAACATATGATAGTTGTCTATAATTAAAATAAAATCAATCCAGGTTCTAAAGCTAGCAATCTATTTGGTAATTGTTACCCAAACTTTGGAACAGCCTTAGAGATAAAACCAGTATCAATTAATATTATTATATCAATCTTTAAAATCCTTAGTGCCCTCTAAGTTTTATGAAATTGATTCCCATGTGACTATGGATTGCTATGAACATGATATTGTTGAAAAATTATTTTTACCAAGACAAATATATTGTTAGTGATAGAAACATAGCTCAATCCTTCTAATTCAATGTATATCCTTGTCCCACACTTGTTACTTGCTTATTTTCATGGAAAAAAGAACTTATAAGGTTCATGCTGTGGCTATTTCTAGTTCTGCCATGTACTCCTCTGAGTGTTCTCAGCATGTCGTTGGGCTTCCACTAGTGGGACGGTGAATTGTCCCTGGTTTAGCCCTACCACACACGAAACAACATTTTATTGACATCATAATAGGTCTAGCAAGATCTCTTGAGACTGTTCCATTTAATCCAACTGGAGGTGAAATAACACATGTCCACACTTGACATCAAATAGGCTTTATGCTATTTTCAAAACTGATATGTCAGTGGAAAGATGTGTTTCCTGTATAAGAACTGGCTACTGATATCTATTCTAGTGTACAGGTCTTTCTGATATTATAAACTATCGGTAGGATTTGGTGAAGGCTGCACACACTTTCTTTTATTTCCGTTTTTTAAAAAATGTAGTTAGAATTGGGATAAGAAGGGTTATTTGGAAAGTGAAATTGTGAAAATTTGAAAAGCTGTTATAGATTTCCATTTTTTCTTTTAGATTATTACATAACTTGTAAAAATAAAAATGTTTACAAATACTTTCTAAATAGATATAGGTTGCAAAATTCCAATTAAAAACATAATCCTAGTACTATTTGAAAATGTGAATACAGTTTATATACCTTTATAGCATTATTTTAGCCTCTTGTTTTAGAGTATCCAAATTCACAATAAATTATCAGTTAGTGTCAGCTGTCAGAATATTTGAATGATCCCTTAAGAGCTTGAAAGCATCCCAGCTTTGTACAGTGTGTCGTGGGAATGTAATATGTGAAATTCAAAATAAAGCAAATCTAATTTGCTTTGAGGAAATGGTGATGGGGTTTCACTGACTTTTTTCTGTTTTGAGCTGATAGGCACAGGCAGATAAGTGGGCATTTTTTTAAAGGGTGAATTTAGGATATAGGATTAAGGATATCTATTTAAAGCATTATTTCCAAATCACTTTGTTGATTCATGGTGGTGTGTCTGAATGTAGCACTTGGATGGTAAATTCCAAGCTGCAATATTTTTACTAATGTCACTGTACCCAATGCCTGGTCCCTAAAACCTGAAAACATGTCTCAATTTCTATTAGAATTGCACCAATGAATGAAATTGCTGGGCTGTTGAGTATGCTCATCATTTTAAAATTCCACTGGAGGATATTGAGAAAAAGACACACATGTGTCTTCATGTTGAAGTATGACTGAGCAAATCATACTATCATCCTGTATAGGAAATATAACTTCTCTGAAACTAAGAAAAACAATGTAAAAGTGTAAAATGGTACATTTTACACTCATCTCTTAGACATTATCACTGTGTGTAGCACACATAGAATTTTTATGGATTAATAATACTGGAAATCTAAGGACTGAGGGTGTTTACCTCTCAATTACATACCTTGGAATTAAAACAATTGCTGACAAGTAGTAAATTCTCATTAAATATTAGACTTATGAAAAATAATTAGCCAATTCATATAGCTGTATTTAGAAAGGGTGAACTTTTTATGGAATATAAAAAAGAAATAATGGAAATATATTCATTCACTGACCCATCCATTAGCCACATATAAAGATATAGTTTATTAATAAAATATAGAGTAAGTGCTATCACTACTTGTAACAACCAGAAGAATAGAGTTCCAGGAAAAATAAAATCTATAATATACTTTTAGTTTTACCACATTTCACAATCCACCCCCCACCACCTTCCTTCCCATCAGTTTGTGGTCAAGAACTATTTTAATTTTCCATTATATCTCTGGTAGTACATTATTGACTTTTAGTAAAAATTAATTTTGCACCTAATTGGGAAGTAATCATTTGCTTGAATAAAACAGAACTGACTTTTGTTGATGTCACATACAGCATGTCAAAAATGACAGCTGATTTAAGTCTTATGGTATTAATGAAAAGAGTAAATAAAAGGGAAACCATATGGGTGATATATTTCATTATACATATATGAGCTTCCAGTGAGAATGTGTATCTCTGAGATATTCAGAAGTGCAAAATTCTGAGATTTTTCCTTCCCTTGGGTCTTCAAAGGATATAGAAATAAGCAGCACAGGGATAAAAGAGAGATTTTAAAATAATGAACATTGAAATTTTAGGTACATAAGTTTTCTTATGTACCAGAAACAACCTGTTTTGCTAAGAGATATTTTCCTGAATGTGTATTGAAATTCATTGAGATTTCTTTTCTTTTTTTGTACATGTTCTTGCTTTGCACAGCTGCTCAGAAATGTACTTATGATATAAATGAAATCAAACTTAACTAGAGTTTTCTACTAGGATGGTATTATTGCCATATCACTGAAAATTTTTCCATTTTGGGTAAAAATAAGTCATTTAAAATTTAAGGCAGCAGAGGATCCCTTCATATATAATTGATTTAAAAACATTTGAGGTAAAACATCTGTGCACTGCAAATTTATACAGGCACAACGATTGTGAGATGGCCCAATATCTCACAAATATTTATTAAGCACTTTGTGAAAGCTACTATGATCCACATTTCTCCCCACATAATATTTCAGAGAAGAATTTCAGCTTATTCTTTTACCAGATATTTAGCTAGAACCCTAAATTGACAGAAAATAAATCCAAAGCTAACTGTATCAAAAGAGAAACTGTGGACAAATGAAAGTTTTTTCTGAAGTAACTAGAATGTCAATGATCTAAAACGGAATGCAGTAATAATTCCTTGAAATACAACTATTGAGAAAAAGAAGTTGATCAAGAAACACTGCAGGAAGTGTAGATATCAACATAAGGGACAATCACTTTAAGCTACTTTATCCTTGAAAATACCATCCTTCTTCTAGGTTTTCATATTTAAATCAAATGGTCTTCCAATGTTGAAGTGGCCTCTAAAGGCAGGAAGTTGGTATGCAGTTTTCATTGATCCATTTATCAGTTCAATTTCTCATGATACTATATTCAGTTGACTTAATTCTTTCAATCCACTTAATGTAAATTTGCATAGTAGGAAATAGATTTTAAAATGCTAACTGATTCCTAAACTCATCATTGGTATTTTATACATACCTTACTCAGAGAACAAAGTCTAGAATACATAATATCGATTTTGAGGCATTTGCCAACTATTATTTCCACCCAACCTCCAAACCCAGTTTCGCACTCTATCTAACAAGAGCAGTAATGAATAGATAAATGTCCTCAAAGCAGGTCTTCTAAATAAGATTCAGCAACTAATCCTTGAATCCCTGAATAACTGCTATTGAGCTTAATATGCTGTGGAGAATCTATTTTGGTATCATATTGGTTAATTTTTTAAAATATGATTTTTTTCTATTAATTGTGGCAGATATTTAGTCATTTAAAATAATTTTGGTTTGTGCTCTGCTATTGAAAAGAACTAGAAATATCATTTGAAATGAAAACAAAACATGCAGAGAAAAACCTTTGAAATTGATTGGTACTTTTAAAGAACCTTAAATAATGTTCTGACCTGACACCAAGAGACTTTTTATACATTTACAATTATTTTTGTTTCACAGTGTGAATTAATCACTAATTGCCTTTGTGTGATGAGTTGAAATTGGCCCTTTCTTCCTCGTCACTGCCTAAGACACCTCACCTCCCATTTCTTAAAGAGGTCAGGGCTTAGGCCTCTCCTTGAATCTTAAATGAGATTGTCAGTCAAGTGTAGCAAAATCTAATCTCATCCAAAGAAAAAGAAGAAAACATACCAGAAAATGATCTGATTTTCCAATTTCATGGCCAAGGTTACACTGGGCAATGATGAAAGTGGCATTTAAAACGTGTAACTAAGGTGGTATGCCAAACTTAGCAGTAATAATGGATAAACCGTGTGGAAAAATACGGCTTTAACAATTTTACAGTTGCTCAGTGTGAAAATTGTAATGTGGTCAAGCTCCAGGAATCCCTGCAGTTGATTCAAAGAACTGAAACAATGCTCAACTAGAAAACATTCTCTTCTCCTGTAATTCTTAAATACTGATGAAGTCAGTGTCTGCTTTGGTTGTTCCGATCTCAGGCCATAGGTCTGAACAACTTCATTAGTGATGTTGGTGTCTGTTTTTCCCCCCTGCTCTCAATGAAACTATTGTATCACTGAAGAGACAAGTAGAAGTTGAATGAAGCCTAAGTAATTGCTTGACATGTTTAAGATGATCATCATTTACAGTGTTTTGTGTAGTAGTTCCACCATTTTATAGGGAAAAATAAAATTATCAACATATACTTACAAATACAGACTTGAATAATATTTTATTAAATTATTAACATTTAATTCATCAACCACTAACTTTCAATGGTCTAAAAAATTTTAGTACCTACCCGGGAATATCTGCATTCATAGAAGACTGAAATTAAAATCATGGTTCATCAATAATAAACACTGAACAGTATAACTAGTGTGAATATGAAGTGATAAATATTGCAAAAGTTTAAAATGTATATTAGAAAGATGCTTAGGAAATATGTCAAAAAAACATGCTTGGCATACTACCATAAAAATGTAAGTGCTGTATGCAACATGCATATACACAATAGTTAAGGAAAGTGATAATTTGTTATTATATGGGCACCCATTAACAGAAAATTATGAAGAAAAAGGATATGTTGTTTGTCTAGTTCTTTTTCCTACCATCTCCTATTTGATTTAGGAAAATCATTTGTTCTTTAAGTGGGGTAAGCATACAACCCAGTTTATCCAGAACAATTGCCATTTTCGTCTGTTGCCCCAGGACAATTATGATAAGCGACTCTTTTCACTGTTAAACGTTAACTCAGTTCATCTTGTCATGGTGGGTTGTATCAGTGGGTGGAGACCCACATAATGAGTGGGAAGGTGTTGGGCTCCCATCCTGGGGAGTCCTGCTATGTTCTCAGATAGAAGGGCAGGAGTCTTTTGAGAGCATAGGCAGTGCCTGATAGGGTAGGACAGGCCAGTATGTCAAGCCCTCAGTGTTGTAGTAAGTAACTATGAATCTTGTTCTTCAAGGAGTGAAGCTTGGTGGTTGCCTTGGATCCTGAGGGGAGGGGGTGGGAGGAATAGAATAGATGGAACATGGGGCATTTTGGGGGCAATGAAATTGTACCACTTAATCTTGCAATGATGGATACAGTCCATGTCAAATTTCATCAAAATTTATAAAAGTGTATGGCCCAAAATGTAAACCACAATGTAAATTATTGACCATGATTAGTAGCAGTGTTTCAATATTTATACATTAATTGTACCAAATGTACCATCTATATGTAAAATGTTATTAATAGGGGAAAGGGGAAAAGAGGGAGGATGTTGGGTATATGGGAATCCCCTATATTCTGTACATGACTTTTCTGTAAACTAAAGCTTCTTTGAAGATGAAATGAAAAAAATGAGACACTGGGGGAATAAATGGAAGAAAATGTCACTGTACATACAAAACAACAGATCATACAATGATGAAAGACATATTGTCAATTTGTTTTTAAATATATTTTTCTCATTATATTTTATTATTACAAATTTTTAAAAAAAAATTATATTTTGTTTCTTAGTTTTAAAATTATCATTATTATTTCATTTTTTGATTAATTGTATTTTGTTATTTTGTTGGCTTCATTTTTGAAGACGTTTTGGATCACAGAAGGGTTACAACCGTGAAAGGGAAGGATCATTGGTGTGGGGTGTCAGTGGTGGGGGATGCATGGGAGGAGGTTCACCTGGGGCATACCTATAAGACATATATATTTGTTCAAGTGTTCATGGGGCATTATCATGGTGGGTGGCGATTCACACAATAACTGAAAGAATATCAAATTCACATCCTGGGGAGCTCTGCTACATTCTCTAATGGAACAGCAAGAATCCCCCAAGTGCAGGCACAGTGACTAGTGAATAAGGATGGTCTATTGACAGGTCCTTGATATTGATTAATGTACTTATGCATCTTTCTTTTTGAAATTGAAACTTAGCCTAGTATTATAGGGTGCCTAAGAGTTACTTCCTGAGAGCTTCCTTGTTACTCAAATGAAGCCTTTCTCTAAGCTGAACTCAGCATATAAATTCATTACCTTTTTCCCAGCATGGGACATGACTCCCAGGTATGAGCCTCCCTGGCACCGAGGGATTACTATCGATACCAACTAGCAATGCAACTGAAAAAAGACCTTGACAAAAAGGAGGAAAAGATAAAGCCAAATGAGTTTATATGGCTGAGAGACTTCAAAGTGTGTCTGGAGGTCATGCCAGAGGTTAAGCTTAGCACATCTCAGCAGGATCTCATTGACTGTCAAAGTAAATATTGCCTCAAATAGTGGGGCTCCTGAGGGCACTGGAGACATCTGAACACTATAGACATAGCAGATAATTCAGGAGTTTGGTGCCTGCCAGTGGGCTCTACTTTGGAATTTTTACTCCCCAGTGTGACAGTTGGACTCAGTTGTGATTTCCATACACATAGCTCTTCCACCCCTTCTATTTGAACATATACTTACTATTAGAGTTGACAGGTGTATGTCCAAGACACTTAAATCTTTGGTCTGTCCATGTGCCAGCTGGGCCCTGAATCTCAACAGAGTTGCAACACCTACTCACCAGATCATTGAACTCACCCAGGACAACTAACAAGGAGATGATGATGGACAATAGCCATCCCAAGGAATAGAGAGAGTCTGCAACTACAAGCAAGATAGTCCCATCTATCTGCCCCAAGGGATCTATGCCCCTTCTCAATTAGAGGTGGAGTGGACATCACCATCTCAGAATCCTCAGGATTGGGGAATGAATGAAGGACTATAGTAGACTTACTGGTATTCTACTATATACTTATTGTGATTCTAGCAATGGAAGAACTTATATCATTGATGTTGAGGCAGTGGCCACTGGAGGTTCTGAGGGGAGGGAGAGGGAAAAACAGGTATAATATGAGGTCATTTTTGGGACTTGGAAATTGTCCTGAGTGACATTGCAATGAAGGATACAAGCCATTATATCTTGTTATAACTTACAAAATTGTGCAGGAGAGAGTGTAAACTACAATGTAAACTATAATCCACACTTGGTGGCAATGCTCCAAAATGTGTTCATCAATTGTAACAAATGCAGCACACTAATGAAGGATGCTGTTAATGTGGAAATATATGGGAAGGGTAGCGAGCGGGGCATTTGGGAATCTTCTATATTTTTTATGTAACATTTATGTAATGTAAGTACCTTTTTAAAAAAATAAAATATATTAAATATTAACTCATTTAGATAATAAATTATATGCTTATCTTATACTCATTAAATATAATGTGCACACATATATAGCTATTGACTTTTCTGAGAATAACTATAAGCATAGAAGGAATTTTCAATCCTTGATTTTTGTTATGACTTATACTTTTGGCATTGATTCAGCAACTCAGGAGACTCTTTAGTAGTTGCTCCTTTTAGTAGGAACTTAAAAGTTATTAGGTATAAGTGTCAGAAAAATAGTACTTATTTTTCTCGCTATAGCTCATAGAATATTTTATCTACATAGCGATTTATAATAGTTTGAAATAGTGAAATTATAATTGAATGAGATATCCATTTTTGTATGTTCAAGTGGATGAATATAGGCAATTTCTTAAGGTTTAATATAATATTTTCTCATTTATTTAAGGACCAGAATCAAGAGAAATATGAGCATCTCCTTTCAGCAACTCACTGAACAAAAGTTTTGTGAATTAAGCAGTTTCTATCTAAAAATAATTTCTTCTTATTTTTATTGTTAGCTTTGAAAATATTTCTAAGGATTTTGCATATTTGTTTATTTTGATGCCAAATGTTTTAAAATTATTACATTTGATCCAAAAATCATTAAGTAGTCATAGAGAGGATTCTTAAATGTAATAATATGTTCACTTTTGTCAACATATCTAAAGTGTATTTGACACTTCAGGACACTTCAGGAAAGCTCGAAGATGTTATAGGGTAATATTATCAATCCTTAGATGAAAGGTACTCTTTTAAAATTTTATTTTATTTGTCTAAAGGAAATATCTCTGCATATCAAAGTTTGGATATATTCAGGGCTCTTTACAATTTAACACAAATCTTTCTATGTACAGTTGAAAGAAAGAAAAGTAAAATACTGTAAATTTCATCTAGTTTAAGCCTCTCTTGATCTCTACTATAGCAAGATATATTTGCAATAGGGAATTTTAATTATTTTTTTAATCTATCCTTTTATAAGTAAATTTCACTTTAGTTGTGTCCCTAGAAATTATAAAATTTTAACATGCATCCCTGCAACCCTTTCATATCAAAGTAATGTCAGTTGTTACTTAGCCCAGAAAACGATCATCTTAGAATACTTTCCCAACCTATATGACATTGATGTCTTTTTTTTTTTAGGTACCAGAGGCCTGGGAATTGATTCCAGGACCTTTTTTGTGGGAAGCTGGTGCTCAACTAGTTAGCCACATCGGCTTCCCCGAGTTGATTTTATCATTTGTTTTGCTTGTTGTTTGTTTTTGTTTTTTTTTCAGGATTCACTGGGACCTGAACCTGGCACCTCCCATGTGGTAGGCAGCACTCAAGTGCTTGAGCCACATCTGCTCCTTGTGTCTTTTATTTTTAATTTTCTCAACCTTTCAAACGGAATACATTATTATCTTATTGTATACAATAAATATTAATTTATATTTACCTATATATTTACATATTTTGCTGATCTTTATTCTTTTGGCATCTAGGTCATTCCATCAATAATCATTTTACTGCTGCCAGAAGAGTAGTCTTTAGAATTTCCTTAAGTTTAAAACTGTTGGTAATAAATGTTCTCAGATTTGTTTGTCTGAAACTCCTTTTTAATCTTGAGGATATTTTGCTGACTATAAAATTGTAGGCTTCCATTTATTTTCTTCCAGCTGTTTGATACCATCATTTCATTAACAACTGGCTTCTTAATTTTATTGACAATTCACTTCTTAGTCTACTTTTCTCATTTGTGTATATTCTGACAATTTTATCTGGTTGTTTTTTAGATTTATTTTTTTCTTTGGCTCTCTAAACTTTTAATAAGTGTGTTTGTCAAGAGCTGTGAAAGGTCTGAAATTTTTATGCTACTTGCAAGCTAATTGCAGTTTGCTTACCATATTTTTATGGGTGATAGCAGAAGAAGGAGTCTCTTAGGTTAGAGACAAAGGACCTTCTTACTCACAGCATTAGTAGCAGTCAGACTATTAGCATTTGTGCCAGTTCCCTGTGCCCCAATTACCATATGGTGAAGCAAGGGGCACCAAGTGACACCTGTGCACTCAGTGCATTGTTTCTTAGGGAGAGATCTCAAGATTAAGGAATCTGAAGAGTTTGTAGCATTACCTTTGTTATACTGGGCAGTACAGAGACCTGTTCTTTGTTCTGCAGAGATACTATCTCTGTCATCCAAGGCTGCTTACTATACAAACATCTTTGAAAAGATAGTCCGGAACAAAGACAGTCAATGCTTTGGTTTCTAAGATGTGCAGAAACATGAAATGTAGGTAGTCATCTCCCAACTTGTATTGCTTTATATTTTCCTGATTGGAGCTAGTAGAATTTCATGAATAAGTGGTTTAACGTCTTTCACTAGGTTTGGCAATTTCTTAGGCTTAACCTTATTAAACATATGATTCATTTTATTTCCCTTCCCATTTTCTCACTCCAATTACAAGCAAGCTAGTAATTCTCAGTCTATTATTTTTGTCCAAAACCTGTCTTCTATATTTTCCATTCTTCTCTCTTTCTATGTGTCTGTCTGGTATATTTTTCTCTTACTTATATTCTAGTTCACTGACTCTTCTTTAATCTAATTTGTTGTTGTCCCATCCATTGAATTTAAGGTTTCAGTGACACTTCCATTACAGAATTGTTTCCAGTCACGTGGGGACTTATGAATGATTTCTCTGTTAGGGAAAGGGTTGAAATTTTTGTTGAATTTATTATGCATATAGTTTACTTGGTGGGTTGGATTGAAATTGTTTCAGTTGTTTTGAATTAGTAAAAGTTGGCTTTCAATGATATCTTTTGTTTTTTGGTGATTGATAGAAACTCAGTGCTTTAAAATAATAATGGCTATATTTCTTTCTTGGAATTCACAGACATTGTACTTTGTTCTAATATCCTGTGAAATGTATTGTCAATGCTTTTCAGGTGATTTTGGTGTCACATATTTAGTTTAGGTTGCTAACATTGAAACAGATTTAGAAAATTGCCATTTATAAATCACTTTGAGGCTAAGTGGACAATTACAAAAACATCTGCAAGTCTGTCTTAGAAGATATTGAACTAGAGAATAAACTAAGTATTTGAAAAAAAACAAGAGCAAATAGAAAAACAGATTGTGTACAGTCAGAAATACAGGGGAAAAAGTATAAGTGATAAGATATATTGCATTATAAGCAATAGCAAGCGTAGCCCCTTTTCACCATAACTCTCAATCATCGTCAACATAGGATTTTCTGATGCCTTATATTATGTCCAAAATAGAAGAAAGTACTAATGATAAGGCACACAATTATTTGTTTATAATTAGTGCCCACTGTTGCTGTAGCATGATACATTCTTTAAGTGCTTCTACCATAAAAGTTGTGTGTAATATATGACAATCAAAAGTGATCATATCTGTGCTTCCAAACCCTCATTGCCTGTCTACAAAAATTGTAAAATTTAAAAATGTTTACCATAATGTGTTTTTTTGGGACAACAGAGGTCACCAAATACTGGCTCATGGGACAAATCCAGCTTAGCACAGTAGGAGATCCTTGTAGAAGTATCATGGTATATAAGTACTTTTTTTTTTTTTGCATATTTTTAAACTTAAGGGAGACTCACAGAATAGAATAGACTTTCAAAAGTTTTTTTGTGAAAATACTATATTAGGTTCATATATATATTATTGTAAATGCATTTCATTTTTATCTACATTATTATATGATAATAAAAACTATTTGGTAGTACCAGGTGGAAAGGTGGTAGAATAAGGAGCTCTAGGACACAGTTCTTCCACCAGGACAACTATTAAACAGACAAGAACTGTCTGAAACAACTATTTTGAAACTCAGGAAGCCAGAAGAATACTGAACAGCATCTAAGGAAGAGCAGGAGATAGAGGCTGATAAATGACAGTAAATAACAGTAAATTGCTATTTCCACACAGCAGCTACTGTCTTGCATAGGCTGCTGCACAGTCCAGTCCTAGCTAGCTTGCTCATGACAAAAAGATACAAAAAATCCCCTTCCCCAAGACCAAAAGAGGGCATGATCATTGATCATGGCTTTTGATTAGCATCTTTGGATCTCTGGGGGACTGGCTCTGAAGGAGGTATTGTTTCAACACACAATGGACAAAGGCTGTGACAGACGAAACTTAAAGATGCTATGCATCCTCAGATGTACAGGGGCCAGTTCATTGAAGGACTGTATTTGCTAGGGGAAACCAAGAAAGCTCAGATTTGTGAAGTGATGGAAGAAGTTCTTGTTGCCCTTCTTTAATCTCTCCCCAGGGCACTTTGGAGCTGGTCTATGCCTTCTTCCTGCATCCCTGGTCCTGTTTCAGCAGGGAAAGACTGACTTGGGAAAATCTTCTCAGGCATGCCCCTCTTCCCAGAATTTGCCCTTCAGGCAAAAGTAGCTTGAGGCAAGAAGAGGAGTGTAAAAATTAGAGTGGTGGGCAGTTGGGGTCAAAGATTGCCAGCTTCAAACACCCGGGAGAAGGAGGTCTGTCTTCTGGGAAACAGAGGATAACCAAACTGATGTAAGCAGGGGAACTTCAAACAAGCAAAAGTCCAGAACATGACAAAGGCCCAGAAAGACAGGGCAAATCCTGTACACTGCATTTGCCTTGGGCAGACCTCCCTGAGAGGAGGGATGATGCTCAAGAAAATTTCTGTCTTATCACCAGCTGGTTACAAAATCAAGAAGCAGATATCTCAGAGAATAAATCACAAAGTTAACATTTTAAATTATTAAAATATACAATGTACAACATAAATGAACAAGAAAAACAGTGAAACAGGAAATGTTAGCCCATCCAAAGAAAGAGGATAAAAGTCCAGAAAATACCAATGAAGAAGACCAGTATGTAGCCATACTAAAGCCCTTGAAAAACTTATCTTAAAAATGCTTAAGATGAAGGAGAATAGAGAGAAAAACTAAAGGATATCAGGAAAACAATGAATGATCAATATGAGAATCTAAGTAAAGAGATAATAATTTTAAAAAGGAACCAACTAAGATTACTGGAGTTGAAGACCACAATAACAGAAATGAAAAATTCCTCGGAGGGTTTCAAGGGCAGTTTGGAGCTGGCAGAAGAAAGAATCAATGATCTCAAAGACAAGACAATTGAAATAAGTCAGTCTGAGGAGAAAAAAGAAAAAAAGAATTAGAAAAAGTGAAAATAGCCTAAGACACCTTGAGACATAATGTATGCATTATGGGAGAAAGAGAGGAAAGGACATAATGACTATTCAAGGAACTCATGACAAAAACTTCACCAAATTAACAAAAGATATGAATATGCACATCCAAGAAGCCCAGAGAACACCAAGCAGGATAAACACAAAGAAAAGTTTACCTATTGTGGTGGTTTGGAGCTGCATATACCCCAGAAAAAATGTTCTTCAAGTTAATCCTTTCCTTTGTGTGTGGACTTATTCTAAGTAGAAACTTTTGATGAAGCCACTTCAGTTAAGATGTGACCCATCTCATTCAGGATGGGTCTTAATCCTATTATTGGAGTCCTTTATAAATGGAATGAATACAGAAAGAGAGAAAACAAATTCAAGAAAGCAAGAAACTGAAACCAACAAAATCTAGAATAAAAGGGAGAGACAGCAGCACCACCATGTACCTTGCCCCATGGCAGAGGAACCAAGGATCACTGGTAGCCAGTCTTTGGAAAGGAAGCATTGCCTTGATGATGCCTTGATTTGGATATTTTCTCGGCCTCAAACTGTAAGCTAATAATTTATCATAATTTAAGCTAACCTATTTCATGATATCTGCTTCCAACCACCTAAGAAACTAAAATACTCCATCAAATATTGATAACTCTATTGAATACAAAGGACAAGGAGAGAGTTCTAAAGCTGCAGGATAAAAGCAGCATGTTATGTGCAAGGGAACCCCAATTAGACTGTGTTCCAATTGCTCATGAGAAAACATGGTGTCAAGAAGACAGTGGATCAGAATATTTAAAGAGCTGAAAGAAAACCATTGCCAACCAAGAATTTTGTACCTGGTAAGAATTTGTTTTCAAAATGAGGGAGAGATTAAGACATTCATAGTTAAACAAAAGCTGAGGACACTGAATAGTGATTAAAGCAACATAAAGAAATAAATTGGGGTAAAGTTAACTATTTGAGTAATTATAAATGCCAGTATTTATATTGTATTGTTGTGTATCATTTAGTATGCAGCTCCACTTCTTACTTCTTATAGATGCTGTTTTAGTTTCTAAAGACTGCCAATGCAATATATCTGAAATGGGTTGGCTTTTACAATGGGGATTTATTAGGTTAAAATCTTACAGTTCTGAGGCTATGAAAATGTCCAAATCAAGGCATTAACAGAGATACTGTCTCACCAAGTTGCTGCTGTGGGCTATCAGGCACATAGCAGTGTCATCTAAAGATGCTTTCCCTCCAAGATCAGCTGTGGTCAGTCAAACACATGGCAGGGTACATGCCAGTTCGTTTGTCTTTTCCCTCTTCTCCGAGCTTCAACTTTTCAGCTTTGAGTTGCTCTGTGGACCTAGCTTATTGAGGGCGTCTATACTTCTGTGCTCTGATGATTCCAGCCTCTGACCACCAATACCTTCTGTACCTGAGGCTTTTTTCTGTGTGTCTCTTATTTCAGTCCTCCATTCATAAAGGACTCCAGCAAGAGGACCAAGAGCCACGCTGGGTCCCTCAATCTAATTAAAGGCCCTGAACTGAAGCAGTCCAACCAAAATTGTCCCACATTCACAGGAATGGATTAACTTTAAGAACATACTTTTTTGGGGTCCATAGAGTTTCAAACCATCACGGGTGCTAAAATGAAAATACATGAGAAGTAACGGTGACTCTATGGTTTTGGACATTCAATAAACAAAGATATAAGTGGTAACGAGTAAAATAAAAAGGTGTGGGGACACAAGGGTAGAGGAAAAGTATATGTGCATGCTATTGAAGTTAAGTTAGTATCAAAACAAGTATGGTTGTTATATGTTTAAGATGTTAAATTTTCACCCCATGCTAACCACAAGGAAAATAGACAAAAATATATAGATAGAAATGAGAAGACACTCAATATGGTACAACACAAAAAATCAAATAAATTAAAAAGTAGACATTAACAGAATAATTGAGGGACAAAAAAGTAGAAGACTTAAAAAGGCTAAATGCAAAATGGCAGAAGAAATCCTGCATTATCAGTAGCGATTTTAATATGACTGGATTAAAGTTTCCAGTCAAATGAGAGAGATTGGCAGAATGGTTAAAGAAACATGACCCAAGTACTTGCTGTCTGTAAAGATACAATAAAGTTGAAAATGAAATGATGAATAAAATATATACCATGCAATAATAAGCAAAATATAGCTGGGGTGCCATACTAATATCAGATAACTTAGACTTTAAATCCAGAGCACTTATGAGGGACAAAGATAGTCATTATATACTGATAAAGGGGGCAGTTCAACAAAAAGATGTAACAATTATAAATATTTATGCATCAAAACAGCATAGACCCAAAATATATGAAGCAAATACTGACAGATTTGAAGAGAGAAATTGATGGTTCAATATTATTAGTAAGAGACTTTACTATACAGTTCTGAATAAGGGATAGAACATCTAGTCAGAAGATCAATAAGGACATATAAAACTTGAACAATATGATAAACTAAAAAGACTTAACAGACATATTTAGTACAGTTTACCCAACAAAAACAGAATTCACGCTCAGAATGCACATAGATAATTCTCCAGGATAGGCCATATGTTAGGTCACAAAACAAACCTCATTAAATTAAAAAAGTATAGAAACCATACAATGTGTGTTCATGACCACAATGGAATGAATCTAGACATCAAAAATAGAGGAAGAAATGGAAAATTCACAAATATTGTAAATTAAAGAACATACTTTTAAACAACCAATGGTTTAAAGAGGAAATCACAAGCAAAATTAGGAAATATCTTGAGGTAAATGAAAATAAAAATACAGCATAACAAAACTTATGGGATGCAGAGAAGGCAGTGCTGAAAGGGAAATATATAGCTCTAAGTGTTTACAGTATAAAAGAAGAAAGGTTTCTAATTAGAGACCTAACCTCAAAACTAGAAGAATTGGAGTAGCTACATTAATATTGGACAAAATAAGTTTTAAATGCAAAACTGTTATGAGATAAAGAAATTCATTATATATTAATTAAAGGGTCACTAAGAAGAAATAACTATAATAAATATTTATGCACCTAACCTGGGTGCCCCAAAAATACACGATACAAACACTGGCAAAACTAAATGTAGAAATAGATGTCTCTACAGTAGTAGTTGGAGATTTCAAAACACCACTGTCATCATTGGATAGAACATCTGGACAGAGGATCAATAAGGAAACAGAGAGATTAAATAATATGATCAGTGAACCACCTATAAGACATTTATAGAGCATTACACCCCAAGAGAGCAGGATATACATTCTGCTCAAGTGCTTATGGATCTTTCTCCAGTATAGAACATATGTTGGTTCACAAAACAAGTCTCACTAATTATAAAAAGATTGAAATTATACAAAGCACTTTCTCTAATCATGATGGAATGAAGCTGGAAATCAACATGAAGAAAAGATAATATTCACAAATATATGGAGGTTAAACAGGGCATTCTTAATCTGTGGGTCAAAGAATAAATTGCAAGAGAAATCAGTAAGCATCTCAAAATGAATGAAAATGAAAACACAACATATCAAAACTTATGGAATACAGTGAAGGCAGTGCTGAGAGAGAAATTTATAGCAAAAAAAGATATAGCTAAAATCAAAGATCTAACTGCATGCCTGAAGGAACTAGAAAAAGAGCAGCAAACTAATCCCAAACCAAACTGAAGGAAATAAATAATAAAGATTAGAGCAGAAATAAATTAAATTGAGAACAACAACAACAACAAAAGAATGGAGGGAATCAGCAAAACCAAAAGTTGGTTCTTTGAGAAAATCAACAAAATTGACAAACCCTTAGCTTGAATGAAAGGAAAAAAAGAGAAAAGATGCAAATAAATAAAATTAGAAATAATAGGTGGGGCATTACTATTGACTCTGCAGAAATAAAAAAAATCATAAGAGGATATTATGAACAAATGTATGCCACCAAACTAGTCAACATAGATGAGATGGACAAATTCCTAGAAACACACAAACAGCCTACACTGATCCTGGAAGAAATAGAAGACTCAACAAACCAATCACAAATAGATTGAAACAGCTATCAAAAACCTCCCAAAAATGAAGTCATGGATCAGATTGTTTCACAGGTGGATTCTGCCAATTTTTCAGGAATATTTAATACTAATTTTGCATAAACTCTTCCAAAAAATTTGAACAAGAGGGAATGTTTTAAACTCATTCAATGAGGCCACATCACTCTAATACCAAAGGCAGGTAAACATGTTACGGGAAAAAAAAGTTACAGACCAATTTCTCTAATGAATATAGATGCAAAAATCCTCAACAAAACACTTGTTAATTGAATACAAAAGCACATTAAAATAGCTATACATCAGGATCATGTGGGTTTTATCCCAGATATGCTAGGGTGATTCAATACAAGAAAATCAACCAGAGTAATAAACCACATTAATAAATTGAAGAAGAATAATCACATGATTTTTCTTGGCAAAGAAAAGGCATTGATAAAATACAACATCCTACCTTTATAAAAACACTTTTTAATATAGGAATAGGAGGGAACTTTCTCAACATGATAAAGTGCATATATGAAAAACCCAGACCTAACATTGTTTTCAACAGTGAAAAATTCAAAGCTTTCCTGATGAGATTAGGAACACCAATATATGGATATGACATTAGCTGAAAGGAAAAGTCTGAGGACATGTATATCACTAGAAGGAATGCTAAAAATGAAATATGGGAATCTATAGCATAGCAAACCTACTTTTGAAAAATGAGTATAGTTAATAGTGCATATATAAGAATGGTTTTTATCTGAAACAGAACAAATGTATCTTAATATAAAAAGAAGTTAATACCAGCATGATTGTATTAGTCATCCAAAGGGGTGCTGATGCAAAAATACCAGAAATCAGTTGGTTTTTATAAAGGATATTTATTTGTTGTAGAAGCTTACCAGGCCATGAAGCATAAGTTATTTCCCTCACCAAAGTCTGTTGCCACGTGTTGGAGCAAGATGGCTACCGACGTCTGCCAAGAGTTTAGGCTTCCTGGGTTCTTCTCTTCCTGGGGCTTGTTTCTCTCCAGACTCAGATGCTCTGCTCCTCTGTGTACTTTCTTCTTGGGCTCCAGCTCAAAACTCCAACTCTCTTCTCTGCCATGTGGTTTTCTCTGTGAGTCCCTGCCCACAAAAGGGACAGGGATGCAACATCCTACTGATGTGGCTCAATCAAAGCCTTAATCATTATTAAATGAAGTAAAAGTGAAACCTCTGAATCTAATATAATCTAATATGTCTGGAGGGACAGACCAGTTTACAAACATAAGCCAATATCTATTTTTGGAATTCATAAACAATTTAAATCTGCCACAGTGATATTTGGACAAAAATACAACCAAAACAAGTTATGAACAATAATGTATAGTAATATATTAAAAATCTTCTATCAATGGTAAAACGGAAGCATGCTCAGTGAAAGAAACTAGACAACATGCATTACATATTGTTAGACTTCATATATAAAAAATGTCATGCAAATAAATCACAGAGATGGAAATCGATTAGCAATTATGTATAGCAGGGGAAGGATAGAGAGATTCAGAGGGGACTACTAAGTGGTAGTGGTAGGGCTTTATTTGTGTTCATTTGTTTGTTTATTTTATTTTTGAAGTAAAGAAAATGCTGCAATATTGATTAAAGGGATGAATACACAACTCTGTGATTATTCCAAATGTCATTGATTGTATTTGTAGGTGAATTCTATGATGTATGAATAAGTATCAATAAAATTGATCTAAAAAACTGAATTAGAATGGTCCTTAGTCAGGTATTCCTGGAGTCCTTATAAACAAAGGAAACTTGGGCACAGAAGTACAAGCCACAGGAGGAGACAGAAAATGACAGATGGCCATGTGATGAAAGTGGAGATTGATTGCTGACAAGTCACTGCCAGAACACTATAGAGACTTCAGAGAAATCATAACCTACTGTTACCTTGATTTTGATCTTCTATCCTCGAACATGTGAGCCAGGAAATTCCTGTTATTTAAGCCAAGAAAAAAACATTGCTAAAAGAAATCGAAGATTACTGAAACAAATGGAAGGTCATTCTGTTTTCATGGCCTGGAAGACTAAATATTGTTTAGATGTCACTTCTACCCAAATTGATTTATATATTCAATGCAATCCTAATAAAAATTCCTACAGCCTTTTTTGCAAAAATAGAAAAGCAAAGCCAATTATCAAATTTATTTGGATATTTTGGCCCCAAATAGCCAAAAATATCAATAAAAATGAAGAACAAAGTTTAATCACTCTCACTTCCTAAATTTAAAGTGCATTACTTAGCTACAGTGGTAAAAAAAACCTCATGGTACTGGCAAAAAGATAGACATATTGACCAGTGGAATTTAATTGAGAGTTCAGAAATAGACCCTCACATCTATGGCCTAGTGATTTTTGACAAGGCTGTCAAACCCACCCAGTTTGTTCAGAAGAGTCTATTCAACAAATGATGCTGGCAGAACTGGATATCCATATCCAAAAGAAAGAGGATCTCTATCTCACACATTATAAAAAAAATATATCTCAAAATGAATCAAAGACCTAAATATAAAAGCTAGAACCATAAAATACATGGAAGAAAACACATGGAAAAATCTTCAAGATCTTGTAGTTGGTGGTGGTTTCTTAAACCTTACACCCAAAGCACAAGCAATGAAAGAAAAGATAGATAAATGGGACCTCCTCAAATATAAACACTTTTGTGCCTCCAATGACTTTGTCAAGAAGGTGATAAGGCAGCCTACACCATGGGAGAAAATATTTGGAAACCATTATCTGATAAAGATTTAATATCCAGTATATATAAAGAAATCCTTCAACTTAACAACAAAAACAAAAACAACCCAATGGAAAAAAATGGTCAAGACTTGAATAGACATCTCTCCAATGAAGATATGTAAATGGTCAGAAAGCACATGAAAAAAATGCTCAGCATCTTTAGTGATCAGGGATATGCAAATCAAAACCACATTGAGAACCATTGCACACCTATTAGATTTGTTGCTATTTAAAAAACAGAATATAACAAGGGTTGGAGAGGTTGTGGAGAAATAGGAACATTCATTCATTGCTGGTGTCAGTGTTAAATGGTGCAGCTGCTATGGAAGACAGTTTAGCAGTTCCTCAGAAATTTAAGTATAAACCATATATTTTGTGGGGCTTTCTTGCCTAATTTAAAGTCTCATTATTTCTTCAACAACTCTTCCTTATTGATATCATTTAATTTGAATTTTTATGCTATTGACATTGCAACATCTCTATTGATCAATTTGCAGATGTTTCTACCTCTTGCTACATCTAGTAGAACATACCATTCACTTCATCTCTTTTCAGTATAATTTTCACAAATATTACAATCAAGATTATCGATATAAATAGAATTATGGCTACATTTTTATTTTATATCTGCTTAACAATAAATATGGATCTTTTTTTTTTCATATCCAGAACTTATTTTGTCTTCTTTATGCTAGCCAACTGACATGTAAAAAGCATATCTTCATTCCCTTAATAGATTTCATTTTAATGAACATTTTTCTCAGTGATTCAAAATTATTTACTGATTTTATCTGCTCATGTTTTCTTTTGAATTTTAATATTATATTTAAGAAACTTCTAGCATGGCATTTTTAACCATTATTTAGATGGAGTTCATATGGAATAGGAGGAAAGACATGACATCACATATAATTAATTCCTAATCACAGATATAGTCATACATATTCTCCTAAGATAAGAGAATGTAATTGTCACCTCCTAGACCCAAGGATGCTTCAGCCGAGCTCAAAGAATCTAGTAAGAGTAACAAGAAATGTTCTATGGTGAAGCCATTTGGAAAATTTCATGACACTTGCTCAAGTAGTATAAGCTAGATTATTCTTGTTCCAACTTTCTACAATCTTATGTTCATTCTTAATCAAACTGTTATTCATATATCTAAATAAACTATTTTGAAACCATTACTTATATGTTTAACCTACATTGTCTCTTGGAATAAAGGTCTCCATGAGGTCTGAATTTGTTTTAAAGTAAGTTATTCAGGAAAAATTTGCCTCTTAGTTTTTGTGTCTTGTGATTGCAAGGAACACAATTCCTACTACTTGCTAGAGTGAGGGGGAATTTAATGTGCAGATTTGCACCAAAAGAATCCAAGCAAAAATAGAGATGTCTGGCCTCAGGTTCAATGGGAGACGAGGACCCTCGGCACCCTCAGGAGTTTCAGAACCCTCATTTTCTCTGCCAGTCAGAGCTATCACTAATGTTTTGAACACCTACTACTTGGCAGGCCACACTCTATTTTACATGCATATTTTTTCATTTTCACAAACCCCCTGGGAAAAAAATGTTATGCCCCTATTTCAGAACTATGTAATTCTAGGCTAATAGAGATTAATTTATTTGCCAAAATTCCCTCACATAATAAACAGGGCAACTGAGCTCCAATCCAGTCAGTCTGTGTTCAGTCTTTTTTTCCCCACTATATTATAATGCCTCTTCACCTTCCAGTGGTTTTCATTTGAATGTAAATATTAAGCTAATACAATTTAGCTTCTGTATTAGATAGGGTCCAGGCTGCTCCATAACAAAGAGAAGTAAAACACAACAGCTCAAAAAGATTTTCTTCTCTGTCTGTTAGTAGTCTAGAGTAGGTAGACAAGCTGAGCTCCATGAGATCATAAAAGGATCCTGGCTGGTAAAATATTTCTACAACTGTCAATTCAGGAAACTTATCACTAGATCTAAAGTAGCTGCTACATTTCTCACCATTATTTCAGCCAGAAAGTAAAGGATAAAGAAAGTGAGAGCAATGGATTTAGCTTTATGGAGATATCAGGGAAGATACATACATCATTTCCTCTCATATCCACTTGGCCTTAAAGTGGTCACCTGGCCACATCTAACTGAAAGTTATGCTAATAAATGGTGTCTTAGCTGGGTAGCCATATGCTCAGGTAAAACTCAGGAAATTCTATTATTAAAAATGGAAAAGAGAATAGATCCATGGATCAATTGCCTGCCTCTGCCCTTGACTCCAACTGTCAATTTGGTTTTTTTTTTCCTTTTCCTTTAAATTTCTAAAGAGTATATCTTATTGACTAAAGACTAGAAAATGAATTTGCTCCTTCATATATGTAGCTTCTCCTAGATGCTAGAATGATGGGCTGGGGATAGGGCCCAGGGCAGTTGGAATCAATCATAAGAGATGTTTTCATATCCAGAATTATTATGAATTGGATTAAGAAGAGAGTAGAGAGGAGAATTGCTTATTAAATATGCATCTCTAATAAAAAACTGTCAATATAATCAATCTTATGTTTATTTGTTAAGTCTCTAGTAAATTGAAACAGAGGTTGTGGAGAGCAGAATAATGTTCTCAATTAGAACCTCTGAAGGTGGTGATGCTAAAGCTATGTTACTGGTTTATATTAAAGGTTCTGTTTTCATTTATTAAGGCTGCTGAAAACAACATAGTAGAAATGGGTTGGCTTTTACCATGGGGATTTATTAATTTCTATGCTTCCAGTTCTGAGGCCATGAAAATGTCCAAATCAAGGCTTTATCAGACAATGCTTTTCTCCCAAAGACTGGCTGCAGGCGATCCTGGAATACTCTGTCAAATGGCAAGGCACATAGTGGCATCTGCTGGTCCCCCTACACTTCCAAGTTTCATTGCTTCAGCTTCTGGCTTCCTCTGGCTTTGTCTCTCATTTCTGTGTTCTGTTGATTTCAGCTTCTTGCTTCCGGGGCTTTCTCTCTCAGTTTCTAGGAGTTTCTCTCTGTGCTTCCATGTGGTTTTTTCTCTGTATTCATTCTATTTATAAAAAACTCCACTAAGAGGATTAAGACCCAACCTGGACCATGCCCTACTGAAGTAATCTAATCAAAAGTACCTTAGTAACCTAATCTAAACATCCCATCTACAATAACTTGACACTCACAGGAGTGGGTTAGCAATAAGGATATAATCTTTTCTGGGGGCCATAAATGCTTCAAACGACTACAGTTTATTTCTTTTAAAAAGAAACATTTACAGGTTGGACTTTAGCTTTGATATTTTCAAAATTTAAAATTAAATGACTTAGCAATTAGATATATATTTATACCTATAACAGTTTGGTATTATTTATGAATTCCAAAAATAGATATTGGATTATGTTTGTAAGCTGGTTTGTTTCTTTGGGCATATTAGATTATATTGTAGTCTGTGTTTACCAGATTGCCAGTAGGAAATGGTTCTAAATTTTTAAAAAAAAGAATTGAGCCTATATGGAGACTGTGGAGTCTGAACCTGTTCTGTAGAGATTTATTTCTAGACTTTTAAAAAAATTTGGTAACACATTCTGTAGAATTAAAGAGCATTCACTAGCATGAATTGCTCCAGCTGTAGAGGGCTAGTATCACAAAAGCAAAGTGCAACTTAATTTTGCTTTCTAAAAACCTTGTAGTTCTCTATGTTATATAGTTTTACAAATTATTCCTACTCAGTGGGTAGTTATATAATAAGTACCAGACTTAATGTTACACATTAGTTTTGTTCCTTAACTTAAATATGGTAATGTTTCCAATTTGGATCTAAGGACACACTTAGTGGAGTTACAAAGAGTCTATTGGAAATAAGTGGCCCAAATCCCATTTTCTTAGAATTGAAAATGAACTTTGGTTCAGTGCATTCTTTTATTTCTACCACAGGGAGAGTACAGAAATTTACTATCTCTCTCCTGTGAGAAATATGTTCTAATTTTTGGAACCCAAGGGCTTTATGGAAAATTTGTCCCTTTAGGTAATAGTCTGGCCCAATTAGAATATAAAATGATTAATTTACCAACCATGTAAAGGATGTAAGACTGGGTTGTTTTCACTGTAACACAATTCTAAAATATACATGGATTCTAAATATCATGATTCATCAAGTATAAAATACTTGAAAAGTATTTTAAAGTACTTTTAATGAAAAAGTTTCATTAATTTCAGTTTTTGTTTCTCTTTAGGTACCATGTATTACTCTTAAACTGAGATCTAAATATAAAGAATTTATAAGTTTCTTCTGAAACTTCTACTATGTGAATATTAACATAACTCTTTCTTATTCTACATTTCTTTTCCTGCAATATTGGAAGAATAAGCATGTACCACTTTATATTGATAAAATCATTGTATTTTAGTAAACTTATACATTTTGAGATTGCTGTTTGTACTTTGATTCAAAACTTGATTATTTCAACAATACCTTAAAATATATATTTAGAACTAGAGAATCTGATAATTTTTAAGAAAATTTTCCTCTCAAAGAGTATGGTAAAATTGAATGAACTAACAGTTTTACCGGGAGTGAGAAAACTGTTTTGTCTCATGCATATATGCTTTCACTAATATAATAAAATAAATATAATATGTTATAAATAATATAATAAAGCTGTAGGAATGGAATCTCTGTGTTATTGAATTGGGATTTATTTTCCCACACAAGACCTTGTTAGATGCAGTGATTCCCTTGCCATTCAGCAATAAGCCAATAAAAATCATCTTAATGCCTGTCATACTTCGAGGAAGTTGAATGAATGAAATGAGTCAGATCATCCTGAAAATTGCTTTGAAAAATTGCTTAAAACTTTGCTTCAAAAGAGCTTAGGATGGGGCATTTGCTTAAAGCATTTGTGGGGTTGGTATTGCTACCCCTTTCTAAATAATGGTAAGTATATTATGCTACTCAACAAATGCATAAAATGCAAATCATAATTAATACATTAATACATTGGCCACTTATAAAGTACATTAAAACCATGGGATCATTTGAGATGTTAATTCTATTACCCAAAAAAGTGCTTTATAAGTATGTTTAAAAATTCTTATAAAACATGTTTTCCTTAGATCTCTCAATACACTTTTTTAAAAAATTAGAAAGAATATTTTCCTTTAAAACATTGTATGGTAAAATCATACCTGAATGAATAATTTTAATTGCCAAAGAAATAACGATATTGACCATTGTTAATACTATGTTATTAAATTGTATTCCCATTAGATCACCTGCAAAATTTAGATCTCCACTTGCAATTCATGGGCTCTCTTGGTTGATTACACACATCTCAAAAATTGTGATTCCAAAATCATTACTTGATTTTATAAAGGTTTTTGTAGCTAACTGATAAGAAAGGCAGTGAATTTATGATTATATTAGTTTTGTCTTGTTAAAGATCAAGGTAATTAGGAATTTATGATATTTTTCCTTTCTGAGGTTTACAGAAGAGAGCCTATTTACTATAATAATATAAGCAGATATCTAAAAGGTATTCTGAGCTCAAGGATAAGGTTATATACTTATTTAAAACTATTTATTATATTAGGACAGAGCTTGTCCTGTATTACAAATATTGAGGACACATATTTAACATTTAAAATTTTGTTGCTGTATTGTGAAGATACTGATAATTTCCATTGTAGTCAACTTAAAGTTTCTCTTTTTTTCACTTCTCCTTTTATGGGCATTTTCATATTGTAACAATTTAGCTGTTTTATTTTATTTATACCTGAATTCAAAACTCATCAATCAGTTCAGTTAGATTGACCATTCTAGCCAAATGCTATCTGCTGATTCTCTAGCTATAAATTTGGTATTGTTGACTTATTTTTCCTGAAGTAACCCTACCTTCTTCCTTTCAGCAGACCCCCGTTCTGCTCTCTTTTATTCAGCATACACTTTTAATGTTGTGCTAATATTTAACACTCAACTCAATATTAAAGAATGGAATGCTTGTTATTTCATTTTAATTTATTCTATAATATTGAAATGAGAGAATTTTGAAAATTTGAATAAATTACACCATAAACTAAAAGTAATAAATAGGTCTAAGAAAATTTGTAATTCTAGTATTGATGGACTGAGAAATTGAATGAAAATGGAAGTTTGGAAGAGATAAAGTTAATAAATGAATTTACTTGTTCCCATAGCTTTCAGAAATTGAATTTATTGGGAGACCCTCCTTCTGCGGCAAAAAATATCTCCAAAATTGTTCAGTTGTAGAAAAGCAGCCACCCTTCTATGGTGTGCATCCCTGCCATCTCACTGTTTTATCTGTGTCTTGAGTTTCTCTCCCTCACAGATGGCCTTCCAGGATCTTTAATCATGGTAAGAGCAGCAGAGCAGATTATCCTAGATTACAGTGGTCCTGGTAGCAAGTAAAAGGCATTAGGGATTTAGGTGAAGAGTCTATGGTAAATAAAGAAAAGGGATAAAATAGAACAAATTTAATTGATTTTAGCTCACACTTAGAAATTCAAGTTTAATTGTGTGATTTATAATGAAACAAATTGTAGACTCTGTTCGACAGCAATGGCAAGCTATTTCTGGACACTGAATAACAGAAAATAAGTGAGTAAATTCAGTATTTCAGAATACATCACAGGCAATATGATGAGAGATTTTTCCTGAGTGGCTCTTTCTATTGAAAGAGAAACCAGTACTAAGGACAGAGTCCCTGTTACAAGGCATTAGAAACTGTGGTTAGCAGGTTGTCTCCTGTAATGGCCATTTTTCCATGGACTATAATATAGGCAATTAACGCATTTTATTGTATTTGATGTGCTATATCTCTCAACTAGAAAAATCTTGAATCAGGGATATCAATTTTCCATCTGTATTAGAAATAAGTTGAACACTGTATCCCTCAGGGTCTGACTCAAACTATGGGATTAATCTGAGATCATTATTTCAAATCCTTCCCAGAAAATTATTTATAAGGTAAACTATAAACATATACATGGAATATCATTAACTTTTCTACTTTGATAACCTCTTTATCTGTTAGATTATCTTGAGATGTGTGAACTATCTTCAGTTATCAGAAAGAGGAAACTTCATAAGTTTGACTCCTGGGGATGAGCCTCCCTAGCAACGAGGGATCAATAACAAGGGCCAACTGGCAACATGATTGGAGTCGAGTTTTCATTTTTCAAGTTGAAAATTGTTTCAAAAAAACGTAAAAGAACATTCTTTCATTGCTGATTCAATGAAATCAGGAAATTCCCTAAGTGAACTTTAATTTATCTAAACAAGTTTCCCAAATTGGTCTTAATATATTTGTGTAAACTATTTTCTAAATCTCAGGCTTATGGGAATTATAAATGTATGTATTATATGATTTACTTTTTATTTTGAGTTAAAAAATCTAAAAATCTTAAAATTTCATAATTTAAATAAAATATAACTCAATAATAACCAAAATGTACACTTCTATAAAAGATAATGTAAATATCTTTGAATTTCTTAACTTTCTTTCACAAAATAATTTAATGGAAAGTTTTGTGTGTCACTTTGGGCAATACATTAAATCTTGCTATGCCTGATTTCCAAACATTCAAATCAGAATGATGATGTTTGTCCTGCCTAGCTCATTTGGTTATGATGCTTTGAAAAATATTTATAAATTCCAGAAACTCTATTAACATGTAAAGCTAATGCAAAAAATCTTCCTAATTTAGAAATAATAGCCAACATCATGATTATTATCATTTTTAACATTTGGGTAAGGTTCAAGAATAAAGAGCACAGAAACTGTCCAGTCATAGCCATTTCTCACAGAATATTTCCCAACATTGATTTGGTGTTTGGAATGAGAGCCTGAATTGGCATAATTGAGCATGAAAGAGGCTGAGGTTACACACATGAGAAATATTAATGGAAGACATGACTGTGTCAAGCAAAGTATAGAAGAGTCAAAATGAATGTTAGGTTTATTTTAAGCTTAGTGGGATAGTTGTATAGTTATGCTATTTACAAAATGAGGTACATGGAAAGAAATGCCAATTGAGAGTTGAGAGAATGAGCTCTGATAAAGAGCTGTATAGATGTTGGCAATACGGGTGACTTTCAGTTTAGAAAATCATGGCGATGTCTGGTAAAAATCTCAGATTTGAATGTATGAATTTAGAAATCACCTGTGAAGAGGTTACAGTTGTTTTATGAACTAATGGAATTATTAGGTAGGGAGTATAAGAGATATAAGGAAGTAAGGCCAATGACAAATTTGAAAGAAATTATTGGTTTTAAGGGAAAGCAATATTAGGAGAATTCATAGATGATCTTCAATGGGTATAACAAAATCCAGGAAAGAAGAAAGAGAAAGGAATTTCAAAAGTGTTGGAGTTGATGGAAAGAATAAAAGGTTAAAATAATGTAAAGATACTAAGAATTGTTCTGATATTAAATTGAATTGTTCATGTTTTAAAACACCTGGTAAGTGAATTTTATTTAAAAAGAATTGGAAATGAAAATATTGTTAAAATATCAATAATTTAAGGAAATATTTGCATTAATGTTCTTTCAAATAGTGAATGATCATGTTTTATTTATGTGTCTTTGACGAGCTTTCATCACTTCATGGGAGGTAAAAATTCACATCAAATTTCATTGCTGTTTGGTAAGCAATGAAAATACTTGAAAGATTTTCTACTGTTTAAAACATAGGTTTTGTGAGAATATGTTTTAATTTATACAGACTTTTAAAGAAAAAGTCAGAAATTTTCATTTATTGATGTATTCATTTGTTTATAAAATATGTTTATTAATCACTGCTATATGTCAGTCACTTGAGTAGCAGTTTATTTACTTCCTTCATGATTCATACAGTGAAATGGAAATAGAAAAATAAACCAATAAATATATATTGTGAACAGTTACAAGTGCTCTAAAAGAAAAGGATATAAGGGGCAATTACTTCTTATTGAGTAATCATGGAAAACCTCTTTGAAGAGGTAATATTTAAGGTCAGATCTCAAATATGAAAAGGGAAGTCATGTGAAGAATGAGAAGTACATTAAGTTTCATTTTTATGAACTGACTCATGCTCCCCATAAAGATATTTTCAAATCCTAACCCCATGTATTGTGGATATAGACTCATTAGTAAATGGTATCTTTGAAATTCTTACCAGATAGAGTGGTGGGACTTAATCCAATATGACTGCAGTATTTTTAAGAGAGGAAATGAAGATACTGTTAAGAGGACACAGGGCACAGTTGGCCATGTGGCAGAGGCAGAGACTGAGTTATGGATTGCTGGCATGCCACCATTGGAATGCTACAGATTTCTGAGAAAGCATGGTCTTGCCAACACCTTGATTTTGGTTCTAGCCTCCAAAATTGTGAGAAATAAATTCCAGTTAAGTGAGCTATTCTGTGATAATTGTTACAGCAGCTCTGGCAAACTAAGGCAACCATATAAACACAACCTCATTTAACTATAACAGCAATCCTAATAGGCAGGTTTATGCATAAAATAAAATTAACTTTTGTTGAATATAAGAGGAAATCCAAATATCTAATCAAGTTTCATTGCCTAAATATGTATTCTTGTATTCTCTCTCAAGAAACAGAAATGTGGGTCTGCTCAGCCCCGACTGTTATGGAGCACTTTATCATCAGGTACCAGGATCCTTTTGTCTTTCTACACTGCCATTCTGTATGCATACCTTTCCTTCTTATGGAACCTTCCGGTTTGCCCTTCATAAATCTTTTGGATTATCAAGCATCAAATTCAGATTCCAGGCAGTCAAGGAGAAATTACATAAAGCAAAAGAAGGCATGTCTTCTAGTTAAGCACTCTTAAAGAGTGCTCCTCTCAACTTCTACTTATGCTAATTGGGTTCTCTCCACCTTGATTCTATAAGGAGGACTGGTAAATATGGTATTATAGCTGGGCACACTGTTACCACCTTTTATAAAGATTCTGTTCCCTAGAAAGAAGGACAGAATGGATAGTGGATAGATAATTATTGAAGTACATAATTCACATCAGGAAGCTGAGGTTTTGAGAGGTTATAGTATATAAAGTCAGTACTGAAAAATTTTCATCCAAAAATTGTCTTATACTAATTTCTTCTCTCTATTGAGATATTATTATCCCCATAAAGCTTCTCAATTCATGTTTGGTTTCTATAATAGCTTCCTAACTGTACCATCCATTAAAAGAATCCTTTGTTATATGTTGACCATATTATTTCTTTACTCTCCTACACGCACGCGCGCGCGCGCGCGCACACACACACACACACACACACACACATCTCATGTGCTTATACACACATAAACAAAAGGCTTCATACTTCCCACCAATAGAATTTAAATTACCCAATTTTATTTATTTATTTGCCTTTAATTTTGAAGTAATTTGAAACTTACAAGAAAAGTGCAAAAATAATACAAACCCCTTTTAGATAAATCCAACATTCCTCCAACCAGATGCTCAGATCCACCAGTGTTTAAAGTTTGGCCACATTTTCAGCATCACTCTACTGATTCATCTCTCTCTTTCTTTCTATATATCTGCTTTCTAAACATTTGAATGTAGGTTGTTTAAATTATGCTCCTTGCATACTTAATATTACATGCATATTTCCCAAGAACAAGGATATTTACTTATGTTACCATCTTAAATAGTAAGTTCAAGAAATTTAACTTAGTGTAAAGATTGTTATCTATATTCCAAATTTTTAATATGTTACAACAATGTCTTTTGGGATTTTTCTCATCCATAATTAGATTCGGACCATAATGAGTTGTCCTTAATTGCTATTATTTGTTTAATTTCTGTCACTCTTTTTAAATTGCGGAAACATAAATACAACATGAACTCTCCTATGTCAACACTCCCAAGTACACAATTCAGTCACATTCACAATCTTGTACTACCCTTACTGCCATCTGTCACCAGAACGCTTTTATCACTCCAAATAGAAGCCTTATGTCAGTTATGCATTAAATCCCCATTTTCAATCCCCTGTTCCCTGGTAACTGTACTATACCTTCTGCATCTATGGATTTGCATATTCTACTTATTTCATGTAAGTAGAGTCATGGAATATCTGTCTTTTTGTATCTGATTTATATCATTCAACTTGATGTATTCAAGGTTCATCCATGTAGTAGCTTGTGTCAGAATTTCATTCCTTTTTAGAATTGAATAATTTTCCATTGTATGTATATATTACATTTTGCTTGTCCATTTATCTGCTGATGGGAAATTGGGTCACTTCTGCTTGTTGACTACTGTGAATAATAATGCTATGAACTTTGGTGTCCAAATATCTAAGTCCCTGCTATTAATTTTCTGACTATAACCTAGAACGGAGATTGCCAGGTCATATGGTAGTTCTATGTTTAACTTTTGAGGAGCTGCCAAGTTGCTTTCCACATCAGTGCACTATTTCACCAACCTGCCAACAATGTACTAAGATTCTATTTATCCTCACCATTGTAGAATGTTATTTTCAATTTTTAAATAATAGCTGCTGTAGTGGGTGTAAGGTGGTATCTCTCGAGACTTTTATAAATATTCCCTTAATGGCTACTGATATTAAGAATTTATTCATGTTCTTATTGGCCATTTGTATACATTTATTTTGAGAAATGTCTATTCAAGTTCTTTGGCCATTTTTTTTCTTTATTCGAGAAGTTGTGGGTTTACAAAACAATCAAGCGTAAAATACAGGGTTCCCATATACCACCCCACAAACAGCACGTTGAATTGGTTTGGAACATTTGTTACAATGGAGGATAACACATTTTTATAATTGTACTATTAAAGCACATGGTATATCTTAGGTTTCACCATGTAGTGTAGTTCCATGATTTAAAAAAAATATTCTGTTACCCTATATGCAAACATTTTCACTTTTAATCATATTTACATATATATTTCAGTGCTGTTTATTATATTCATAATGTGCTACCACCACCAGCATCAATTATCAAAACATTTCCATCAGCTAAATAGGAATCCTGTACATTTTAAGCCTTATGTTACCATTGTTTATCCCCAACACTTCCCCTAGTAATCTATATTATAGATTCTGACTCTATGAGTTTGTTTATTCTAGCTGTTTCAAATGAGTTTTATCATCCAATATTTGCCCTTTTGTGTCTGACTTATTTTACTCAACATGATATCTTAAAGGTTCATCCAAGTTGTTGCATGTATCAGGACTTCATTCGTTTTTATGGCTGAATAATATTCCATTTTGTATACCACAAATTGTTTACCCATTCATCATTTTATGGACACTTGATTTTTTCCATCTTTTGCCAATTTTGTGTAATGCTGTCATGAGCATCGGTGTACAAATATCTTTTCAAGCCTCTGCTTTAAAGTCTTTTGTGTATATATGTAGTAGTGGGATTGTTAAGTCATGTGGTAGTTCTCTACTTAGCTTTCTGATGAACCTCCAAACTGTCTCCACAGTGGTTGTACCATTTTACATTGTGACCAGCAATGAATGTTCATGGGCTATAGTTTACATTGTAGTTTACACTGTCTCCCACACAATTTTTAGGTTATGGCAAGATATATAATGCCCTGTATCTGTCGTTGCAATGCCATTCAGGACAATCCCAAGTCCTGAAAAAGCCCCTATGTTACACCTGTTTTTCCCTCTCCCTGCTCTCAGAACAGCCATTCTACTGGATATGAAATGATATCCCATTGTGGTTTTGATTTTTATTTCCCTGATTTCTAATGATGTTGAACATCATTTCTTGTGCTTCCTGGCCATTTTTATATCTTCTTTGGGGAGATGTCTATTCAAGTCTTTTGTTTATTTTTTCATAGATTTGTTTGTCTTTATGTTGTTAAGTTGAAGAATTTTTTATGTATACTAGATATTAATCCTTTATCAGACATGTGGTTTCCAAATATTGTGTAGGTTTTATTTTAACTTTCACAATAAACCGTTTTGAGGAAAAATAGTTTTTAATGTTGATAAGGTCCGATTTTTCTATTTTTCTTTTATGGTTTGTGCTTTGGGTGCAAAGTCTAAGAAACCATTTCCTAATAAAAGTTCCTGAAGATGCTTCCCTAGGTTTTCTTCTAGGCATTTGATAGCTTTGGCTCTTATATTATATATAGGTCTTTAATCCATTTTTAGTTGATTTTTGTATATGGTGCCAGGTAGGAGTCCTCCTAATTTTTTGGAAATGGAGATCCAATTTTCCCAGATCATTTGTTGAAGAGACTATACTTTCTTAATTGAGTGGTCTTTGCTCCCTTGTCAAAAATTACTTGACCATAAATGTGAGGGTTGTTTTCTGAGCCCTCAATTCAATTTATTGGTCTATATGTTGTCCTTGTGCCAGTACCATGCTGATTACTGTGGCTCTAAAATAAGTTTTTAAGGTCAGGAAGTGTGTGTCCTCCAACTTCATTCTTCTTTTTCAAGATAGCTTTTACCTATTTGGGGCCTCTTACCCTTCCATGTAAATTTGATGAATGACTTTTCCATCTTCCCCAAGAAGGTTGTTGGAATTTCTATTGAGATTATACCGAATCTATAAATTACTTTGTGTAAGCTTGACATCTTAATGATATTTAGTCTTCCAATCTATGAACACAGAATATCCTTTTATTTACTTAGGTCTTCTTTAATTTCTTTTCACAATTCTTTGTACTTTTCTATGTAAAAGTCCTTTATATCCTTGGTTAGATTCATTCCTATATATTTGATTTTTTTAGATGCTATAGGGAATGGAATTTTTGTTTCTTGATTTCTTGTTCCAATTGTTCATTGCTTGTATATAGAAATGTTACTGATATTTGTGTGTTGATCTTGTTCCCTATCACTTTGTTGAATTCATTTATTAGCTCTTGGAGCTTTGTTGTGGATTTTTCAGGATTTTCTGTATATTCAACCGTATCATCTACAAATAGGGAAAGTTTTACTTCTTCCTTTCAATTTGAATGCCTTTAATTTCTTTTTCTTGCCTAATTGCTCTGGCCAGAACTTCTAGTATTATATTGAATAGCAGTGGTGACAGAGGACATCCTTGCTTTGTTCCTGATCTTAGAGGGCTTTCAGTCTTTCACATGCTAGTGGTGGGCTTTTCATATATTCCTTTTATCATTTGAGTAAGTTTTTTTCTATTGCTCATTTTTGAAGTGTTTTGATCAAGAAAGTGTTCCAAAAGTGTGTTTGTTTTGTCAAATGAATTTGCTGCATCAACTGAGATGACCATGTAATTTTTCCCTATATTCTGTTAATGTGGTGGATTACATTAATTGATTTTCTTATGCTGAACCAACTTTATATACCAGAACTATATCTCACTAAATATTGTATATAATTCTTTTGATAAGCTATTGGATTCCATTTGCAAATGTTTTGTTGAGGATTTTTTTTTTTTTAGGAGGTACCAGGGATTGAAACTTGGACCTTGTACATGCGAAGCAGGCACTCAACCACTGACTTACACCTGCTCCTTGTTAAGGATTTTTGCATCTGTATTCATAAGAGTTATTGGTGTGTAGTTTTTTTATGATATCTTTATCTGGATTTATTATAAGAGCGGTGGTGGCCTCATAGAATGAGTTAGGGAGTATTCCCTCCTCTTCATTTTTTGGAAGAATTTGAGCAGAATTGGAGTTAAGTCTTCTGGGAATATTTGTTAGAATTCCCATGTGAAAACCATCTGGTCCTGGGCTTTTCTTTGTTGAGAAGTTTTTGATTACAGTTTCCACCTCATTAATAGTTACTATTGGTTTGTTGTGATCTTCTGTTTCTTCTTGAGTCAAGGAAGGTAGTTGTGTGTTTCTAAGTATTTTTCCATTTCATATTGACCATCTAATGTATTGGCATGCAGTTTTTCATTGCATCCACTTACAATTCTTTTTTTTTTTTTTAATTATTTCAGTGGGGTTGATAGTAATAACCCCCTTTTTATTTCTCATTTTCATTATTTGTATTGTCTCTCTCTATTTCTTTGTCAGTTGTATTAGTCAGCCAAAGGGGTGCTGATGCAAAATACCAGAAATCTGTTGGCTTTTTTTAAAGGATATTTATTTGGGGTAGAAGCTTACAGTTACCAGGCCATAAAGTGTAAGTTACTTCCCTCACCAAAGTTTATTGCCATGTGTTGGAGCAAAATGGCTGCTGATGTCTGTGAGGGTTCAGGCTTCCTGG
>JAQZBX010009506.1:0-46002 GCA_029593785.1 Cabassous unicinctus | reverse complement strand
TAAAAGGCCAGATAATAAATATTTTAGGATTTGCAGGCCAGTCTGTCACAACTACTTAACTCTGCTGTTATAGCATGAAAGCAGCCATAAACAACATGTAAAAAAAAAAAAAAAAAGAGGCCACAAGTATTCTAATAAAACTTTATTTATGGACAATTAAATCGGAATTTTTAAAATTTTTACATGTCACAAAATATTACACGTTTTAATATTTTTTTACTTAATTGATTTTTCTTAACCCTTTACAAATGTAAAAATCATTTTCAGTTTTTGGGTTTGGCTCTTGGACCACTGGTGACTGACCCCTAACCAAGAATACCAGTATATCTGTTTTTTTTCTAAATGCAACTTTCCTCCTAATCCTTAGGTTGTTCTATTCTTGAACTACAGGAACAAACATGTGCTAATGTAATGATAGTCAGAGATGGAAGAGATTTTTTTTAAAAATTAGCCAAACATTGAGAACTGCAGTTGACAAAGTATAAGATGAGAAGAATATTAGATAATTATACAAGCTAACATTGGTTGAGCATTTACTAAGCATCAAGCTAAGGACTTTACATTTAATCTACGCATTAGTAAGGATAGGTAAAGTTATGCCACTATAACGAATGACCCCAATATCTTAAGACTTACAACTACAAAGGCTTATTTCTCATGCTGCATGACCATTGGCAGTGGCTCTGCTCCATGGTCTCCACTCCAGAACCCAGAATGATGGAGCAGCCTCTACTAGGAACATTGCCAGCTCGTCACAGAGGGAAAAGAAAACATGCAAACCATGCTGGCAAGTGACATATTCACCCATAATTCATTAGCCAAAGCATTTTAAATGATCACACCTGAGATCAATAGGGCTGCTACAAAGGATGGTGGTGGGCAGGCAAATATTTGTGAAAATAATAGAATCTACAAAAATTTACTTTACCCTCATAATAATTCCTTGAGATACAAATTAAAGTCCCTGTTTGACAGATGTAGACAGATGTAGAAACTGAGGCCCAAAGAGTTAAGATGCTTGTTGAGATATGAGCACATGGCTAAGTATAGAGCTGGGATGGGACCCTAGAATGTCTACCTTCAGAATTTATGCTCAAATCCCTTGGCTCTCCTGTCTTCTGCAAACACTAGAGACATGTGCTAACTTGAAACTCATCTACCAATAGGTATTGTAATTACCAACATAAATAATGAGACCAGGAGCCCAATAAGTTAGACATCTAATGACAAAATTTACCTAATATATTTGTCTACAACACATGCCAAGAATGTACCAGAGAGACAGGCTCCTTCCTAAGGTAAAAATATTTAACTGACCCAAGTAAGTAAGTCTTGGAAAATCATGATTTCACATAACAAAATCAATGCAAATATGTTTGAAGCTATTTTGTCTTAAAACTAGACTGCCTTAACTTCTATTACAATAAAAGAGCTTTGGCACAATCAAAAGAACAAAGGAATTCATAATTTAAAACAAAGACACTTTTTGTGAGCTCTGTGTGAAGCAAATTTTGGAGGAAAGAGGGAGGAAGCCAGAGAGAGACCCATGTGTGGAGTTCTCACAGACCTGGCTTCCACATGCTAATATTCCACATGCTACATTGGATGTTTCCAAGTTATGATTTCTTGGGGATTGCCATGAAAAGAAAAACAATAATAGCTATAAGACCTCATGTTATTTATTTCAATGTGCTAAGTGCTGGGTTTAAGGGGTATAGATAAAAATATATGAAACAATAAATAATGTATACATGTGTGTATATGTACCCACACACAAATGCATATACTTTCACTTTCAACTCCTTTTTACAAAAGAAAAAAGAAAAAATTAAACTGAGGCTCAGAGAAGTTGAGCAAGTGTTCCAAACTTGCACAGCTAGTATGCATAAAAGCCAGGGTTTGAACACAGGTCTTTGAGGCTCCAAAATTTATCCAACAAAGCTAGCTCTTACATAAATTGCTACCACTCCACCCTCCAGCACTGCCATAGCAGCTGAGATACCTGCAACAGATAAAAGATATTTGAATATAGAAAGGCCTCACTCTTTGTGTCACAGACATTTCTAAGAAGTTGCTCTAAAATCAAAGTCCTTCTAAAAGAAAGATAATTTAAATGAGCTCATTATTCTAGGGAATATTCTGATAAAGCCTTTTGTAAATATAAGAGACTCTGCACAGTATGTACCTGATAATTCACCATTTTGTACATTTATATTTTCAGACGTGGTACTCAGTTAGCTTTAGAAAGGGGAAAGAGAGGGATTTACGTCTATAGCGCTTTCGATTCTATTGTAACTAAGGTAGGATTAGAATTATTCAGGAACTGACTGTCCCATTTTTGCATCATCGCAAAGGTTGAATCTTTCTTTCTACTACTTCGTGGGCTGAGAACTAATGTAAATAAAGGAGGCAGGAAAGTTGGGGTAGGCAGCAAACTACAGAGCCAAGACCCCAACTGAATGGGGCAGCATTTACTCAGCTCCAAACAGCCTTGCCGTGCTGTGGGTTCAATGTGAAAATGACAATGTTTAAACATTAGCAACAGATTCTATTCTTTGGGAAAAACCTCTATGGGCCAACATACCTACTTGTGAGCATACTGCTGCCTCTGGCCACCATTTTGCTATGACTGTTTTGGGCCAACTGAGGCTTGGGATGTTTTGTGAACGTCATCGCTTCTTTTCATCGGAGTAGAGAGAAACAATGTGGATGGTGATTACATGCATGATCTTAGAGTTAACTATACCTAGACTCTACACTTGGCTTTGACACTTCCCAGCTTTGCGACTTTCCATGACCTCTAAGCCTCTCCTGACCTCTGTAAAGTGGGTAATAGGCATACCTAACTCAGAGGGGAGCTGTGAGGATTAAGTGTGACGAGGACTAGAAAGCATTTAACATGATGTTTGGTGTATAAAGAGCACTAAATATATGATAGCCAATTTTATGAATACAATCATTTTGGCCTACAAATATTTGTGGAGCTATCAAAGCCTCTTCCTAAATCTACTGAAAGATCCTCGTGTGGTAACTCTGCTTTTTCAGGAACCCAATCACAATTCACTGAAATCTTTCCTATGCCTGGAGAACCACACTAGCTCAAGGGATATCAGCAGAATAAGAACTGGTTCCTTCTTTGGGAGAGTTCAGAAGCTCTCCTGATAACTCATCCTGGGCCACAAAATTACTGAAAGTTAAAGGACCTTAGAGATCATTTTTCCAATCCCTAATGTTATGGATGAGGAAACTGAGGCCCAAGCAGCTGAGGGTCACCGAGGGTTAGAGCAAGGCCCATAGCCCAGATGAACACACACAGGAACAAGCTCTTTTGCCACGATACAATAATTTCCCCTGGGTACTATCAGGTCCCACACAGGTGATGTCTAAAAGTTATGAGAGCTAAAATCCCAGACTCACCCAACTTTGTTACAAAACCACGCTTGTCTATCAGGTCCAAAACAATCACTTGAAACCAAAGTTGTGGCACAAAAAAGTACACTTTCCTTCCTTCCTTTCTTCCTTCCTTCTTTCCTTCCTCCCTTGTTTTAAAAACAAGCTATCTACCTTCGTATCAATGACCAGCTGATTTTTGAAAATGGTGCCAAGAAGATGTTGAAGAATAGTATCATCAAGAAATGGTGCTGGGAAAACTGGATATCCACATGCAAAAGAATAAAGTGGATTCCTATCTCACACTGTACATAAAAATTAACTCAAAATGGATCAAACACCTACTTAAAAGCCCTAAAACTATAAACTCCTAGAAGAAAATGAAGAGGAACATCTTCAGGACCTTGTATTAGGCAATGGATTCTTAGACTTTACACCAAAAGAAAAAGGAAAAAAATAGATAAGTTAGACTTCATCAAAATTAAAAACTTTTGTGCCTGAAAGGGCATCACCAGGAAAGTAAAAATACAACTTACAAAATGGCAGAACATATTTGAAAACCACTTATCTGATAGGCTTTAATATCCAAAATACATAAAGAAATCCTACAACTAAACAATGAAAAACAAAGCTAGTTAAAAAATTGGCAAAGGATTTAAACAGACATTTCTTCAAAGAAGATATTCAAATGGCCAATAAGCACATGAAAAGATGCTCAACATCATTAGCCATTAGGAAATGCAAATCAAAACCACAATGACATCCATATGCTATCAGTGGAGACTCACCTTAGACCCAAGGAAGCAAATAGACTGAAAGTGAAAGGTTGGAAAAAGATATTTCATGCAAATTGTAACCGAAAGAGAGCAGGTGTAGCTATACTGGTGTCAGACAAAACAATGCAAAAAAAGTGATGAGATGCAGAAGGCCATTATATCTTAATTAAAGGGACAATCCACAAGGAAGGAGTTAACAGTCATACATATCTATGCACCTAACCAGGGTGCCCCAAAATATATGAGACCAAGTCTGGAAAAACTGAAAGGAGAAATATACATCTCTACAATAATAGTTAGAGACCTCAACATGCCACACATATCAATAGCTAGAACAACAAGAGAGAAGATTAACAAGGAAACAGAGAACTTGAACAATATGATAAACGAGCTGGACCTGACAGACATACAGAGAACACTGCACCCCAAATCAGCAGGTTATACATTCCTCTCAAGTGTTCATGGGACTTTCTCGAGGACAGACCACGGTTTGGGCCACAACATAGCTCTCAATAAATTTAAGAAGATTGAGATTATACGAAGCACCTTCTCTGATCATAATGGAATGAAGCTGGAAATCAACGAAAGGGGAAAATTTGCAAATATATGGGGGCTAAACAGCACAACACTCCTAAATAATCAGTGGGTCAAAGAAGACATTGCAATAGAAATTAGTAGATATCTCGAAATGAATGAAAATGAGAACACAACTTATCAAAACTTATGGGATACAGCAAAGGTAGTGCTGAGAGGGAAATTTATAGCCCTAAATGCCTAGAATAAAAAAGAAGAAAGAACTAAAATCAAAGCCCTAAATGAACACCTGGAGAAACTAGAAAAAGAACAGCAAACCAACCCCACAGCAGGCGGAATGAAAGAAAAATTAGAGTAGAAATAAATGAAACAGAACAAAAAAATAGAGAAAATCAACAAAACAAAAGGCTTGTTCTTTCAGATCAATAAAATCAACAAACCCTTACCAAGCCTAACAAAGAAAAAAGGAGAGAAGATGCAAACAAATAAAATTAGGAATGAAAGGGGGGACATTATGACAGACCCCACAGAAATAAAAAGGATCATAAGAGGAAATTATGGGAAACTGTATGTCAACAAATTAGACAACTTAGATGAAATGGACAAATTCCTAGAAATTCACAAACAACCTACACTGACTCTGCAAGAAATACAGGAACTCAACAAACCAATCACAAGTAAAGAGATTGAATCAGTCATCAAAAATCTTCCATCAAAGGAAAGTCTAGGGCCAGATGACTGCACAGGTTAATTCTACCAAACATTTGGAGAAGAATTAATACCAATCATGTTTAAACTCTTCCAAAAAGTTGAAAAGGAGGGAAAATTACCCAACACATTTTATGAAGCCAACATCACCATAATACCAAAGCCAGATAAAGACACTACAAGAAAAGAAAATTACAGACCAATCTCTCTAATGAACATAGATGCAAAAATTCTCAACTAACATGATCTAACAGGAGGCACAAAATATAGCATAAAAAACATGGGCCTTTGTTCTCCAATGAACTATAACAAATATATAATACTAATACAGGGTGTTAATAATTGGTTGAGTTGGGGGAAAATACACCAAATGTAAAATATGGGCTATAGTTAGTAGTAACATTGTGATGATGCTCTTTCATAGTTTGAAACAAATGTTTCATAAGGTGTTGGTGGTGGGGTGTTGTATGGGAGCCCTGTATGATGATATGCATGTTTATTCTGTAAGTTCACAACTCTTATTATACACTTATTGTTTATGCATGTCCATGTATGAATGATATACTTCAATAAAATTTTATTTAAAAAAAAGAAAAACATTCTCAACAAAATACTTGCAAATCGACTACAACAGCATATTAGAAGAATTATATACTATGGTCAAGTGGGTTTTATTCCTGATATGTAAGTGTGGTTCAACATAAGAAAATCAATTAACATAATACACCACATTAAGAAATAGAAGGAAAAAAAACATATCTTGATTGGTGCAGAAAAGGCACTTGACAAAATCCAGCAGCCTTTCTTGATAAAAACACCTCAAAAGACAGGTATATGCGAATATTCTCACTGTCCTGATTTTGTGATAATCAGGGTAGGCTAAACAGTCGCTATATTAGAAACCATGCATGTGTCCCCAGACCTAGTTTTTCTCCCTAGGTCTGGTTTTTAGAATGCTAGTGATAAACTAAGCCTGATTTATTATATGACCATCCTGTACGGGAAAAGACTGAAACTCTAGGTATCTTTGGTCAACCTTAAGAGATATAGCAGCGGGACAGATGTGGCTCGGGTGGTTGGGCGTCCGTCTCCCATATTGAGGGACCTGGGTTCAATCCCCAGGACCTCCTGGTAAAAATTAAAAAAAAGAAATATATAGAAGGCGCACTGACCACCAGCCTCCATGCACAAGTGCGCCATCATGCCCCGCAAGCGGGTGAGCCTCCCAGGTCCCGTGTGCGGGTGAGGCCCCCAGGCTCCAAGCACGGGTGCACCATCAGGCCCCATGAGCCATGCAGCAAGATGATGACATAACAGGAGAGTGACACAAGGGAGAGCCAAGACGAGACGCACCAAAAAACCAGGAACTAAGATGGCACAGGCAGTAGGACGCCTCTCTTCTATATCAGAGGTTCTGAGGGTGGAATCCCAGTGAAGACAGGAGGAGAAGGATGAGAAGAAAGGGCAGGAAATGGACACAGAGAGCTGCCCAGTGAATGGACACAAAAACAGCAAAAATGGGGGGGTCGGTAAAAATGGATAAAAGTAAATAAATAAATCCTTTAAAAAAAAAAGCATAGGGGAGTTAGATATGGACTATAGTTAGTAGCAATACTTTGACGATGCTCTTTCATAATTTGTTAACAAATGTTTCACAACAGTGCAAAGTATTTGTGGTGGGGTGATGTGTGGTAGTCCTGTATGATGTTATGCATGTTTGTTTTGTAAGTTCACAATGTTTACTGAACACTTATAGTTTATGTATGTTTATGTATGAATGATATACTTCAATAAATTGTTTTTTAAAAAAAGATAGGTATAGAAGGAAAGTTCCTCAATGTAATAAAGGGCATATATGAAAATCCCATAGCCATCATTGTACTCAACAGAGAGAGGTTGAAAGCTTTCCTTCTAAGATCAGGAATAAGACAAGGATCCACTGTCACCACTGTTATTCAACATTGTGCTAGAAGTTCTAGCTAGAGCAATTAGGCAAGAAAAAGAAATAAAAGGCATCCAAATTGGAAAAAATGAACTAAAACTGCCACTATTCACAGGTGACATGATCCTATATTTTGAAAATCCCAAAATATCTACAATAAAGCTATTAGAGCTAATAAATGAGTTCAGCAAAGTGGCAGGATACAAGATCAACATTCAAAAATCAGTAGCGTTTCTATACATTAGTAATTAGGAAGCAGAGGAGGAAAACAAGAAAAAAATTCCATTTACGATAGCAACAAAAAGACTCAAATATCTGAGAATTAATTTAACCAGGAATGTAAAGGATCTGTATTCAGAAAACTACAAAACACTGCTTAAAGAAATCAAAGAAGACCTAAACAAATGAGGACATTCTGTGTTCATGGATTGAAAGACTAAACATCATGAAGATGTTAATTCTACCCAAATTGATGTGTAGATTAAATGCAATACCAATCAAAATTCCAACATCCTACTTTACAAAAATAGAAGAGTCAAATACCAAATTTATTTGGAAAGGGGTCCCAAATAGCCAAAAACATCCTAAAAAAGAAGAGTGAAGTTGGAGGATTCACCCTTCCTTACCCTGAAGTGTATTACAAAGCTACAGTGGTCAAAACACTATGGTACTGGCATAAAGACAGACACATTGATCAAAGGAATAGAACTGAGAGTTCAGAAATAGACCCTCACCTTTATAGTCAACTGATTTTTGATAAGCCTACTAAGGACACTTTTTTTGGGACAGAACAGTCTCTTCAACAAATGGTGCTGGGAGATCTGTATATTCATAGCCAAAAGAATGAAAGAGGACCTCTAGCTCACTCCCTATGTAAGAATCAACTCAGAAAGGATCAAAGACCTAAATGTAAAAGCCAGGACCATAAAACTCCTAGAAGATAATGTAGGGAAATATCTACAAGACTTATAGCAGGTGGCGGTCTCTCAAACCTTACACCCAAAGCATGAGGAACAAAAGAAAAAAAATAGATAAATGAGACCTCCTCAAAATTAAACACTTCTGCACCTCAAAGGACTTTGTGATGAGGGTAAAAAGGTACCACACTCAACAGGAGAAAATATTTGGAAATCACACATCTGACAAGGGTCTAATATCCATGATATATAAAGAGATTCTACAACTCAACAATAAAAAGAGAAATGACCCAATTTTTAAAAAATGGGCAAAAGACCTGAATATACTTTTTAGTGAAGAAGAAATACAAATGGTGAGAAAAAAAAACATGAAAAAATGTTCAACATCACTGGCTATTAGGGAAATGCAAACCAAAGTTACAATGAGATATCATTTCATACCTACTAGAATGGTCACTATTGAAAAACCAGAAAACCACAAGTATTAGGATGTGGAGATACAGGAATGCTTATTTACTGTTGGTAGGAATGTAGAATGGTATAGTCACTGTGGAAGTTTGTTTGGTGGTTCCTAAGGAAGTTAGATATAGACCTACCAAGTGACCCAGCAATACCTCTACTAGTTTTATACCCAGAAGAATAGGAAGCATGACACGAACAGACATTTGCACACCAATGTTCATAGCCACATTATTCACAGTTGCCAAAAGACAGAAACAACTCCAGTGACCATCAAATGATGAATGGGTAAACAAACTGTGGTGTATACATACGATGGAATATATTCAACTGTTAGAAGAAATGAAGTTGTGAAGCATATGACAACCTGGATGAACCTGGAGGACACTATGTTGAGTGAAGCAAGCCAGGTACAAAAGGCCAAATATTGTATGATTTTGTTATTATGAACTAAATACAATGAGCAATTCATGGAGTTAATTGCTAGAATATAAGTCACCAGAGAATAGAATGTGGTTAGAGAATGGAAAGCTGAGGTTTAATCTGTGCAGAATTGGTAAAAAGTTGTTTGTAAGTGTTAGGAAATGAATAGAAATGGTGAAAACACATCTTTGGATTTGTAATTAATAGTGCTAACATATGGAAATAATTGTTTGTTTTTTGTTTTTGTTTTGTTTTTGAGTAATGAAAATGCTCTAATATTGATTGAAGTGATGAATGCACAACTCTGTGATTATACCAAATGCCATTGATTGTATACTTTAGATAAACTATATGGTTTATGAACAAAAAAAAACAGCACGGGTTGGAGGAAAAATACATCAAATATAAGATATGGACTATAGTTGGTAGTAATACTTTGTTGATGCTCTTTCATAATTTGTTACAAGTTTCACAAAAATGCAAGGTACTTGGTGAGGTGATGTATGGGAGCCCTGTATGATGTTATACATGTTTGTTTTGTAAGTTCACAACTTTTACTAGAAACTTATTATTTATGTATGTTTGTGCATGAATGATGTACTTCAATATATTGTTTTTAAAATGAAAAAAAGTAGAAAAACCACAATGAGATACCACTTTTCACCCACTAAAATGCCTATTACTAAAAAAAAAACAGAAAATATAACAAGTGTCAGAGAGGATGTGGAGAAACAGGAACCCTCGTATGTTGTTGGCAGGAATGTTAAATGGTATAGTTGTGGTGGAAATAGTTTGGTGGTCCCTCACAAAGTTAAACATAGAACTATCATATGACCTGGCAATCTCACTTTGGGGTATACACCCCAAAGAAATGAATGCAGGAACTCCAACAGATATTTGCACACCAATGTTCATAAACTCATTATTCACAATTACCACGAGATGGAAGCAACCCAAGTATTCATCAGTAGATGCACAGATAAACAACATGTGGAATATACACACAATAGAATATTATTTAGGCACAAGAAGAATGAAGTTCTGATATATGTAACAACACAGATAAACCTTGGAGACACCATGTTGGGTGAAACAAGCCAGATAAAAAAGATGGATATGCAAAGTCATAGAGTCAGACATGAGAATACAAGATACCAGGGGCCGGGATGTGGGTAGGAAAAGGAGAGTTAATGTTTTATAGAGTTTCTGTTTGGGGTGACAGAAAAGTTTTGGTAATGAATGGTGGTGATGGTAGCACGTTTTGAATGTGATCAACACCACTGAATTGTACACTTGAACGTAGTTAAAACAGGAAATTTTATGTTTCATATATGCTACCACAATAAAAAAAATTTAAAGACCCGTAGAAATGTACAACACAAAGAGAAACTTAATGTAAACTTTGGACTATAGCTAATAATATAAGTATAATACTATCAGTTCACTAATTCTAAAAAAGGTACCACACTAATGCAAAATGTTAATAATAGGGAAAACTGTGTGAGTGAGGGGGCAGATATATGGGAATGCTGTACTTTCTGCATGATTTTTTCTGTAAACCTACATCTATTTTCATAAAGAAATAAAATAATATGTTTCCTCCCCCCTAATATAAGTCATATGTGTAGCCCATTGTGGCAAATTTGGAATACAGAGCCTTAGCCTGTTTGGGACAATGCATTTCTGGAAATAGAAGGGCTAACTAAACACTCATACTGGATCTTTACAGCCCAGGACTTAGGGAGATAAATTCTGCATAAGGACACGGACAACGCCCCTCTATACAGTTCAAAGCCACTGAAGTCAAGTCATATCTCCAACCATATTTTCCTCTACTACCATCCACTTTTTTTTTTTAAAGATTTATTTATTTATTTATTTATTTATTTATCCCCCACTTGCTGCTTGTGCTTGCTGTGTCCATTTGCAGTGTGTCTTCTCCATGTCTGCTTATCTTCCCCTTGCTGTGAGGTCCCACTGCAACAGCCCCTCGTGCCGCGCGGGCCGGCCTGCCCTCACAAGGAGGCCCCGGGAAGCGAACCCGGGGCCTCACACATGGTAAACGGGGGCTCTATCGATTGAGCCACACCCGCTTCCTATTGTGAGGGCTTGCTGCATCAGCCCACTAGGCTGTGCGGGCCGGCCTGTCCTCACAAGGATGCCCCGGGAAGCGAACCCGGGGCCTCCCATATGGTAAACGGGGGCTCTATCTACTGAGCCACTCCCGCTTCCCTACCATCCACTTTTCTACACAACTATTGGTTAATCCTTCCAGCTGGTAGAAAACAGTTTGGTGGTGTCTTCATGCTGCCTAATGACTTCTGCCATACCCAAACAGCCCATTGATTTGGGGGCTGTTTCCACTAAATCTGGTATTTTTAAACCTTCGTTGTTTATTTATGCCCTTGGCACTTCCCTGGTACCTTCAGCAGTGTTTCTCATAAGCCCTTTCCCAGGCCCATATGTTCATGAGACCACGAAATAGAGGCCGAAGGAGAATGGAGCAATCAAAGAGCCTGGCAAGCATGGGTGCACCGTGGCAAAGACAGGAGTGCACATTTGTTCTCATCAGCAGAGCTCACACGCCATTTGACGAGTGTAGCCGTAGGGCAATTTGATGTAATTATGAATTCCAAAAATATAATTGGATCATGCTTGTAAACTGATCTGTTAATCAGGGCATGATTAAGTTATGATCAGGGCGTTGACTGGGCCATGTCAGTAGGGTGTTCAGCCCCACCCCTTTGTGGGTGGGGGAATCGAATATAAAAGGCAAGGCAAAGAACAGAGGGAGCAGTTTTTGAATAGCAGTTTTGATGTTGGAGTTTTGATGTTGGAGAGAAGGCCCCAGGAGAAGAGAAGCGAGCCGTTCACCTGATAGTCTACAGCTGACCTTGTGGAGGAAACAGAGGCGCTAAGCCCGGAGAGAAACAAAGCCCCAGGAAGAGAGGAACCCAAGAAGCCTGAACCCTGGCAAACGTCGGCAGCTGTCTTGCTCCAACACGTGGCAATGGACTGTGGTGAGAGAAGAAACTTATGCTTTATGGCCTGGTATCTGCAGACTTCTACCCCAAATAAATATCCTTTAAAAAGACCAACCCATTTCTGGTATTTCACATTAGCACCCCTTTGGCTGACTAATACAACAAGTCATGGGAAACCAACTCTCAGCATTGTAATCAATCTATGTATATGAAAAAAGAGAAGTACTTCTAAGACAAATAGAGCTATAATAAATCAGAGCTGATACATAAATGGCACTTAGTTAATACTAATTGGTTGAATAAATGCAGAACAGAGCAGAATTAGACAAGGTAAGCACACACAGGAATTTTTTTTAAAGTTGAGAGGGGAGTGTCCCATCACCGAGAAACAAATGCCATTAACATTTTGGTATATTTCCTTCCTGCTTTTTTTCTATGTGCATATATATTTTTAATAATGGGAAACAAATAAAATACACAACTTTAATTTACCAATATGTCATAAGCATTTCCTATATTAAAATTATAATCCCCTAATTCTAGAATGTTTCATATTTATTGTTAGATATTTAGTTTGCTTCTAATTTTCAATCATAAAAAAATAACATTGTTATAAACACCTGAGTGATATAGTTTTTTCCTTTCTAAATTTTTTAAATTTTTTTGATAATTTCTTTAGCAAGGATTCCTGGCAGTGGCATTATTGAGTCAAAGGGTATGGATATTTGAACCAATGTGGATTCCCAACAGCAGAATATAAAAGTGTCTATCTCGTAGCACCTCCTAAGCACTGAGCATTATCACTGACAACTGGAAAAAAAGGAAAAAGAACTTTGGTCATTTAATAGGTTAAATGGGATCTCATTTTTCTTTAAATTTGCACTGTTTTCCTTGGTGATGAGCTGGATGAACTTTTAAGATCCCTGTTTGCCATGTGGATTCAGCTCCTCCACATTTTCTGTTCAAGTCCTTTGCCCATCTGGAAGGTACTCTGAAAGCAAAGAGTCATCGTTTACGAAGAAGAGAGTAGGTTCTGGCCCTGTCCTTTACACTCATTAGATCATCATTCCCACTTATAAAAGAGAGACCTGCTTTTCCTCCCCATTTAAGATACATTACAAGACAGCTCATCTCTGTGCTGTTGTCCCTCTCATCATTAGTACCTAGAGTCCACAGATGCCAGTGGGAGAAGAAAGCTGCAGAGCTCAGAGGGGGATGGAAACCCAATTCCTACAAGAAACACCACTAGGAACCACCTCCAACAACAGCTTTCAATTGGGAAGAAAATTAGAGATCTGCCAAAACTGATTTCAGCATCCCTCACTTCCTCTAATCTGCTTTCCAAGAAGAGTGGAAACGTGCTGCGAGACCCTGGCCCCAACCATGCTGATATGCCCACTGAGCAAAACGCCCGGAGAAAGCCTCTCATTACACAGAACAGAAATTCAGTCCGCAGGAGTTTGACGGCCTGAGCAAACTGACTCAGGAAATGACCACCTTGCAGTAGAGTTATGCCTTAATTCTTTGAAAACATTTCTGTGCTAGGTAAATTAAGGTGGGCACAGAGTGAGTGCTAGAGCTTTGCAAAGGTGCAGAAATGTAGATGTTCCAGAGGCAAATGAACATTAAACATACAAGATTAAATTAGAGACCTGAACTAGCATTTATAAAATCCATGTAGCAGCACCTTTAAAAATAAATGGCAAAAATAAAAAATAAAAAAATGGCTTCACTGTGGATGATCAACAAGAAGGAAATGAATTGTTTTTCATGAGGTTCCCAGGATTAACTGTAGAAGCTCTGGTACAACTGAATCTGAACTAATTGTTCTTGCACAGTTCACTCTTCCCTGGAGTGAAAATCAACAGAACCTTCCTCCATCTTGATGTTAATGTTATCAACAAAAAGGCTGTTCTTTGTGATCTTTTTACTCACAAATCTACTCTTCACAAAACATTGATTGAGCTTCTTCCATCTTGCAGGCACCCTTTCATAGAGAGCCAAGTAAGCACTGGATCAGGTGTTGCCAATCGCCAATGCTGCTCCAGTCCCTCTTGTTTCTTAACAAGGGGATGATGAGCTTGAATTGATATTGAAATTCAAAACAACATTATTCTTGTGGGGACGTGTTGGTGCGGGTGTGATATACTTATTAAATAATACACAGTATAGTGTGGACTTAGTAAGCGGTCCAGGGAACAAAAAAGGTTAAGAACCCCTGCTCTAGACCTAGAGTTCTTTGCCCATTAGAAGAATTGAATATATATAATTTTTGTTATTAAATGTCCTCATCTTTAAAATGAACGCTTATTTCAAACCCAACCTATCCCTTGAGGATTAAATTGTGGGTATTAAAATAATACCTGCAAAAATTTAGCTCAAGCAATTGGGCACCCGTCTACCACCTGGGAGGTCCCGGGTTCAGTTCCTGGTTCCTCCTAAAGAAGACCAGCAAAACAACGCGCTGACATGACGGGCTGGCATGGTGAGCTGACACAACAAGATGATGCAATGAAGAGACACAACAAGGAAACACCATGAGAGACACAACAAGCAGGGAACAGAGGTGGCTCAAGTGATTGGGCACCTCCCTCCCACATGGGAGGTCCTGGGTTCGGTTCCTGGTGCCTCCTAGAAAGAAGAGAAGCACACAATGAATAGGCACAGAGAGCAGACAGCAAGAGCAAACAATGAGCCAGGGGGAATAAATAAATTAAATAAATCTTAAAAAAAAAAAAAAATTTTAGCATAGTACCTGGCAAATAGCAAGCGCTCAATAATGGCAGCTTTCCCTTTTAATTAATGAGAGTTTCGGGAGCAAAAAAGAACTGTATACAGCATTAAAGCACCTCAGTTCTGGTTCTGGCTCTCCCAGTCACTCATTTGTGACAGCTGCACTCCAATTATCATTGTTATCTGGCATCTGTGAGCAAATGCTTAGGATGTCATGTAGGCAATTCAACACATGGTATTAGTTATGTAAAACAAAGTCAAAAACAGATTTCAAATAAATTAAGAGGGAAAACAAATAAATAAAAGAACTGGTAGGGAAACCTACAATATGCTTAGATGGTGATAGCAAGAGTGTGATTCCAGGGAGCAAGAGGGGGCTGAGGCCCTTCCATGCTTTCTGACCAGCCCAGCCTTGGAGAAACGTCTCATGATGGTTCCATGCCTCACCAGCCCAGCCTTGGAGAAACAGCATCATGATGGTTCCATGCCTCAGCAGCCCAGCCTTGGAGAAACAGCATCATGATGGTTCCATGCCTCAGCAGCCCAAACTTGGAGAAACATCATCCTGGTGGCTTCACAACCTCATAAACCCAACCTTGGAGAAACAGTGCCGTGGGGATTTGTTAACCCAAGAATTTAACTACTCTCATAAACCTCAAGCTAGTTACAGAGAGGTTAAGTGATACATATCTTCCTCTTTATTGGAAATTAACAAATTGTTCTCCAGAATGGTTGTACTACACAGCTATGCATAAAGAGTGTCATTTCAATTTCTCTCAATCATCTCCATGACCATAGGAAGGACATAAGATTATATCGCCATTACAATGATGATAAAACTAAGTCACGGGGAAGTTATATAACTTTCCTCGTTGATCTAAAAAAGAAGTGGTAACACTCTAATACAGTCTTAGACTAAGTGTAAATGTTTGTATTTTTTAGGTCTACTGTAAGTTTCAGTGATGAACAGAAAATAGTAGTTACACGGATGCTTTATGTACAAGAAATACATATGCAACCCATGCCATATAAGCTTCAAAACCAGTGTTTCTCAACCCTGGCTGCACACTAGAATCTTTGGAGACCTTTTAAAAAGCCCCATGCCAAGTCCATGCCCACACCTGTTACAGTAGAATCTCTGGAGGTGGGACCAAAGCAGGAGTATTTTCTAAAGCTCCTCAGGTGATTCCACTGTGCAAGCCAGGGTTGAGAAACACTGGGCAAATCTGTTAAGGTATCATAACTTGGAAACATCCAATGTAGCATGTGGAATATTATGCAGGCACTAAAAATGGTAATTAGGAATACTGGAAACATGGGAAATGCTTATGATGTACCATCAAGTGAAACGGGCAGGGTAGAATTTTGACTCAGGCAAGCATTGCCTTTTCCATGGCTCCTCCTGTGTGAGCTTGGATTCCCAACGTTACTGCCTGCATTCCAAGCTCAAGTCTCCAGCCTCCTCTCAATTCAGTTTTGTCCATGGACTACTACTGTGAGTAGGTAAAAATACGTATGCAAGTGAACAGAAATTGGGAAAGGAAATAAAAATATATATATACTACCTTGGCACTGACCATCTAATATGACATCTGAGTAAGAGCACCTGGGAGTTAAGCCCATTAGACAAACATCACAGAAATAATAATATATTGTTATAGGCAAAAATCATCAGTGGAGGTTAAAATTAGTGGACAAGAGTATGATGAGATATAGGATAGTATTTCCCCATAAGATATATATTAATTATAAAGGGAAAATAGTTATTTTACAGTGGATAAGCTGGCAGAAAGTACATTAAACTGATCAAAATTAGCATCACTAGTAATAAGACATGTGGATATCACGTATCTCTTTATATGATGCACTGAGGAGGGTGCAGCAAAGATGCATAACCTCAATCTAATTATGCAAATACATATTTTTTAAAAATTGAGGGTAGTTTGCTTCAAATGTGTCAAGATCATAAAAAGAACAAAGATTGAGAAGCTGTCACGGATTAGAGGAGGAAACTAAGGAGACCTGACACTTAAATGCATGGAATCCAGGACCAGGAAAGAAGGACATTAGCGGGGAAACTAGAGAATAAGAATAAGATGTGTAGTTTAGCAAATAGTAACATACCAATGCTAATTTTCTGGTTTTGATCATTAACTTTAGGGGAAGCAGGGTAAAGGACACACAGGAAGTCTCTACTGTTCTTGCAACTTTCTGTAAGTCTAGAATTATTTCAAAATTAAAAGTACCTAATTAGTCAAGTTTAAATAATTATTTAAAAATGAAAATGAACAGAATATCTAATATTTTCTCTCCTCCCCCACTGGACCATCTTGTGCATGCACTCTACTGTGGAGCTAAAAGAATGGGTTTAAGGATGGTTGATTATTGGGTTCCCATGGGGTAGGGTCGGGTTGCTGAGCCTTAAACCTGGGTTTTTAATTCTGAAGCCTGCACTGATGGGCATATAAAGAAATGCAGCAGTTTAATAACTGAGGAGGATTGATGGGCAAGTGGAATAGTACACACAGTCCTGGATTTTGAGTCAAAAGGTATGGGTTCAAATATTCAAATGTTGATCCCAATACCATATAGCTTTGTGACCTTGAACTAGTCACTTGTGTGTAAAAATGGAGATGAATAAACTTTATTTCAAGTGACTATCGTAAGGAAAAAAGTGAATGGATGTGTCTGAAAGTATTAGGTAAATGGTAGAGCTCTGCTAGGAAAAGGTTATTAAAATTTCCAAGAGTAATAGTATCTACCTAGTCAAAATATTTCTGCAGTTTCACGCCTAAGCCATAGCATCCTCGTATCTCATAGTGTCCATCCCATATGGAAGCAAATCTGCCCTGCCTTCTGCCTGACCTTGGAGCCTGGGGCCGCTGGTCTTCATGTGTGGTCAGTATTAAGTGCCATCTGTCTTGAATTTAACACAGCTCCTCTTTAGTTTAAGCAATAAGCACAGGATACACTGGCTAATGCCTAAATAAATGCAATATAAAGCAAGACTTTGCTATTCTGTTTGTTACTTTGGAGGAGGGGCTGTTTATCCACCTAAATTGTATGATAAAATGTCTTTTGAACACTTTACAAGCAATCAGATGCAATCAACTTCTCTTCTTGTTTAAGTCTCCTCAGCAAACAAGATACTAAAAAACCTCTAAGAGGCTGGGCTTCGTTCCAAATCAATCTTTCCTTCTGCACACACAGTTCCTGCACATACTCTACCCCTTCTCTCCCTAAAAAAGCCCTAACAATAGCTATGCTCATTATCTCTGGTGTGGGTCATTTTTCTCCTTGCTTATCAGTGTGATGCTATGAGATGAAAAGGAAGGAATATGTAGTGGACCTCTGTTGTTCCCACTTCTGGGAACAGCACCCAGATTTTCCTCTGGGAACCACACCCCTCCCTCCCTCTCAGTTCAAGAGGTTTGAGCAGGCTGCGCAGCTCCCAGCCCAGGAAAAACAGCCCAAGATTGGCCAGGCAGCATACTCCATCCTCCCGGCCAGAGGGCTCAGGGCAGGCACAGGCCGCTACTCAGTACAAAGAAAGCCGACCTCGTGACTCTTGGAGGAGTCGCTAGAAAAGGAAAGATCTCTTTCCATGGTAATAGGATGTAAACGGGAGCTACTGAGGATCTGTCGGAACAAGAAAGTTACACTGAGAAAAGCAGAGCTGAGGGGTGGGGGAGTGGCGAGACACCTGCTGAACTCATCACACCACCTGCCCCTGGTCTAAAGCCAAGTTGTCCCTCCCCCACCCAAATGCTCAGGTAATGAGCCAAAATTCTTTTTTGTATTATTCACTACAAGATTTCTGTCACTTGCAACCCAAAGTGATCTGTCTAAGAACTCAGACTAATAAACACTAACCTCTACCCTTTAGGAACAAAGACCCTGCTGCTAGCATGCGTCTGAAGTTCGTGGGACAGGGATGGCTGTGCCCAGGATCATCCACATGTACCTCCCCTTATGATCATGGAAGGCATCATCTGCAAGCCAACTCGTAGGCTTAAGGAGGCATCTGCAACTGGGGGGTGCAGGTTTCCTGTGCCCTACCAGCTCATACCACACACAGCCCCCCCAAATAACTTGTCCCGCCTCATCTTTCGTCTCCCAAGCCTCTGACATTCCAAGCACGTGGAACTTCCGCTTTCTCGTCTCTAATTCTCAGCATGCTGCTTCATGTGCCACCCTAACGCCCCTGGATTCCAGACTGACTCAAAGACTCCCCTGTGAGGATTCTCGTGACTTCAGTTTTAGGTCGATCTCCCTCCACAGGATGTAATTTCACTAAGATCAGAGAGCATTTCTGGGACTCTTAAAGAATGGCTCTTAGTGTTCAGCACGCTGCCTCCATGCAAATTATTTTTACGATCAGTATTTCATATGTTCCTTGCCACAATACTGGGAGGACAAGGACTTTATAGATGAGGGAACAAGGGCTCAAAGAGCATAAAAGACTTTCACTAGGTCAAGAGCCACTAAGCAGGGGAGACTACACACAACTCTGCATCGTGTCTTAGTTTGCCAGCTGCTATGACAAATCCAACAGACTGGTTGGTTTAAGCAATAGGAATTTATTGTCTTGGTTTTTGGAGGCTCGGAGTCCAACGCTGAGGTATCAGCAAGCCATGCTTTCCCCAAAGTCTTTTGTGTTCAATCTCTGCCTCCATCCCAAGGCAAACCATCCTTTCTGTCTTCTCTGGCTTCTACTTCTGTGTCCCATGTCCTCTGCTAATAAGAACTTCAGCCACACTGGATTAAGGCCCCCCCATTCAGTTTGGCCTCGCCTTAAATAATAACATCTTCCAAGACCCTATTTACAAATGGGTTCACACCCACAGGACCTAGGGTTAGGACTGGAACATGTCTTTTGTGGGGACATGATTCAATCCTCACAATCATCTTTCCAGCAAATTATTTTTACCTACTATCAGTATTTCCAGAACCTGTACAGTACTAAACACCAACATGTGGCCCATGGCTGGGCTCTTTCCAAGGCATCCTCAGACACTAGAGCTGGAGACTCTTTTATGATTAAACCAGAGAGGTGGTTAAAAGTCTTTTTACTTTCTTTGTTTTAAAATAGAAACTGGTGTCAACTTTCATGTTGTGGAGAAGTTCTGTTGTTAGTTCCCTCTGGTAGCAAAACTGCAAGCACATGTGTAGTACCCACCCACCCCCACCCCCAAAGCCCAGCTCAATTCCTGGTGCATAGTAGTTACTCAGTAAAGTTTAGACTGTTAAAGTCCAACCTGGAACTAAATCCCAGTCACTTCTGTGTAACATGCCGCCATTCCTCCAAGAGTCTTCCTCAGAAATGTAGCCTAGATTTACTTACTGCCTTCCCTCAACCAAGATAGAGTCACTCCTGAATGCCTCTGCAAAATCCAAAACAGGAGAAAGGAGCCATTAGCTTTCCTAGTGCAGAGTTGCAAAATGGACGCAAAGTGAGTCAGGGATATAAGCTGGAATGAGAACAGAGTTCATCTGGGGATTGGTACTATCATTTCCATGTGGTTTCCGACCAGTCCTTAGTAAAAGTCAGGGCTGCAGCTGACCACCACTGGTGTGTCTTCTTTCAAAACGCACACTCGGACTGAAGGCCCAGGAAGGGTGGCTGGGTATCTTAGAGCCACAGTCACAGTGGGGAGGGTCTCCCCCTGCGATTCAGCTGGGTCCTTTGCCACACACATAGCAGCAGAGCTGCCTCCGCCTGCTTCCTCAGACCACCACCACCACGTGGGGCGCCCCAGCCTGCCTCCCCACCCACAGAGCCCTAGACTAAAAACTTCAACTTTGCATGGAGAGGGCCCCAAAACCCCAGGGTTCCTTTCAAGTCACCCCAATATATGCCACCACAATGGGGCCCAGACAGGGATTGCCTGACATGCAAACCGCCATCCGTGACAGACCTGTGGACGGTAGGCCAGCATAGGCTCTGTATGCTGAAAAGGACCTTAAGCACTAGAGGAATGGAAATGCTTCAATTCACCTTAATTCAACACACATATAATTTTGTGGCTTTTAATCTTCTTTGGACTCTGGAGATCCTCTCTTTTTATTTGACCAAGGTCCAATTTATATATCACAAAATTCACCCATTTTAAGCGCATAGTTCAATGATTTTTAGTAATTTGCAGATTTGTGCAACCAGTCTAGTTTTAGAACTTCTCCATCAACCCAATAGATCCCTCACGTATGGGGACCCTTTAGAAAACACGGTTAACAACTGTAGAACTCAGAACATTTTAACACACAAGGACTGAAATCCAGTGTGAAAAAACAGGCATAACCCTACAGGTTTTTAATGCCCAGCATCCAAGCCTTACCATCGTAAATATCTTGAATAATATTCTTGCATATGTGCGAACTCTTGGAATGAAGAATTTTGTCCCAAATCCAGGTTGAGGCCCCTAGTCTAAATGTCCTCCAATCCAGCCCTTTCATTCTATCTTTTAAACCACTACCTGCGTTTAGACCCCCATCATCTCTCACTTGGCAAATTGCAACCTCCTTTCTACAGGTCTCTCTGCCTCCTGTCTTGTCTCCCATACAACCATCCTCCACCTCCTGGCCAGAAGAAATCCTTAAGAATGCAAACTGTCCTCTACTTGTAGCCTTCCAAATACACACCAGGTCCTCTTGATCTGGGTCCTGCCTATTTCGCTGGCTGGCTCTCTGGCCACTTTCTGCCTAGCACACCTTACTCCTATAAGTCCAACCTGCTCGTCCTCACCTACTCCTCACATTGCTAATGCCCAGGAGCACCTGGTGCCCAGGTGGAGTTAAGCAGGTGCAACTTACCTCTGTCCCATATACTCAACATACTTCTATAGTGACCTTATCACAGTATATGATAACACTAAGCTTCAATCTCTCTCTCCCCTACTGGACTGCTCTTTGGAAGCCACAGCCAGCCAGCATATACTAACCCAGAAGCAGAGACCATGTTAAATACTCAATCATGACAACTATTTTCTTTCAAGTTTTTGGTGGTCTGTGGCCATGTAATTACCCTGAAATATCCTTTGTGGCAAGGGGTGGATACAACTCTGGGAATTACCGACATGGGAAGTTATTATTTTTTGAGAAAGTGGCCAACTATAATCACAGTTCTGTAAACTATATAGAGGTATATGCATTAGATATTTTATATAAACATACATACATAACTACACACATGTACAAATACACACACCCACACTGAGTTTGGAAACCAAATATTTAACAGTGGTTATGTCAAGGTGGTAGAATTATAGTAATCCATAAGATTTTCAAATTTCCTTTCATTTATTCCTAGTTCCTAATTATTCACAATGAACATTGGACACCAGTGAGGGACAGGAGGGCACATAGTTATGAGAGAGGGCAGTATGCTGGCCGAGACCTGGCTCTTTGCTAGTGATGTGACCTAGGATAAGAAGAATCTCTTTGAACATCCATTTCCCCATTTGAAACAGGGAATCTGAATAGTGTCTCTCCCATAACCCTGTTGGGAGGTTTATATGAACCAATACATGCACAGTGTTTAACCCAGAGGCTGGCGCACAGCCAGCCCTCAGATACAGCTGTAACTTTTAAAGAGAAATAGATTTTTTAAAATATACAAATATCAATAAACAAATATGCATGCAGGGTGCTTTTTTTGGAAGACATCAACAGAATGCATGTCCAAGAAACGGGATGGGAGAAGGGGAGGCCACTTACCAAAGCACAGTCCCCTTCCTGTGTGACTCCAAGCAGCACCACGGATCTGTTCCGGGGGCTTCTGGCACACTGCAGGCAAGACTGTGCTCTGCCAAGCACGTGGCCATCGCTGTCCTTCCTCCCTCCCACGAGAACTTTTTTTTTTCATTAATGTGTCATGGCAGCTGGCCATCCAGCAGGTCCAAGGCTTCTGTGCAGCGCTGGACCATGTGATACTCACTCCTATCGGCTGGGAAAGGAGGCAGGGCATGACAGGGTTGCCAGACTGAGGAGAGAGGTGAACATCCACCACTAGAGAGAGAAACTGTGCAGGTGCTTTTAAGTAGACTCGATGCTGTCCTCTCTGGCCTGGTTTAAGGATAATGAGGGTGTTTTTCATGCTAAAATATAGGAAACCATACTCAGCTTCTCTAAGTTATTCATTCATTTTGACATTCCAGACTAAAGTGAGTCCCTTCGAATAACTCTCCTTCTTAGAGAAACCATATAGTTGACATTGTTGCCATATTTTTCCTCCATGACATTTATTATGATAATCAATTAATGTATATATTTATTAGTTGACTTCATTGTCATCTATCCCCAATGATTTGGGAAACTAGACATAGAACAGCGTTGGTCAACTGACATGTCCCACTATGTCATTTGAGACACTGTAAAATTTTCATTACAACCATTCCAATTGTTCTCTTGACAAATCTATTAACATCCATTTGGCATTTTGCCAAAGATGACATATGGTTTCCCATATTTTTGCAGGAAAAATAGATTTTCGGATGGTCCTTAAATTAGTTCTAATCACTTGTATCAATAATCTTCTTCAGGATATCTGCCTTCTTCCTGATGGCATCAGAGTTCGGTCAAGGGGGGATAGTTGCAGGAGAGACAGTGAAAGTTCAGAAAGCAACTTTATTAAATATTTTGGTTGCCTTTCTAACGTAAGATTTATTCTGAAGCTTCATGTCCCACTACTTATCAAACTCTGTACCTGAAGTTCAAGTTGTGCATTGAAATGGTGGGTTTTCTATGTGTCCGGCACTGAGCTAGGTAGTGGCCTCACAATTTGAACAGGACAGATACGGACCCTGCCTTCATGGAGATTACATGCTAGTGGGGAGATAGACAATAAGGAAGTAGACAAACAAGCAAGGGAATTTCAGATGGTGGCAAGTGCAGTGAAGGAAAGAAACACAGTGAGATGAGAGCATGTAAGGTGGGGCTAGAGACGTTAAGGGAAGCCTGAAGGTTATGTAAGAGCTGCCAAGTAAAGGGGTGGGTGGCGGGCCAGCCCAGCAGGTCAACCAGTAACTTCAAAGGCTCTGAGGCTGGAAGGCACTTGGTATGTTCAAGAAACATACCAAGTGTGGTAATTCAACATAATTAGACATTCAAGATATCTGAGCGAAGGCCAGATGCCCCCAAAGGGCCAAACACTCCAGTATCTCCAGAAATGAGAGAAGTTATTTTTGTTAACAACAAAAATAATATAGCTGAGTTAGCTCTATGGCAAGCATCATGCAAAGAACTTCACAAGCAATATTTCATTTGACCCCATAACAATCCCATGAGAGGGGTATTATCATCCTCATATTTCACATGAACAACTAAGCTTGGAGGGGTTAATAACTCATAATTTTTGCACAGCCAAGTAATGGTAGGGCTGGTATTAGTCAAGCTTGGGCAGTCTCGGTCCTGGTTCCTTCTGTCACCTCCTGTGCCTTCTTCTTGGACAGCTGTGGAGTCCGCTTAGGATCTGCAGTAAGAGTGACTTGATTTCACCCGTTCACAATCCAGGCAAAACTCAAACCATTTTAGATCAACAAGGCAGAAAGACAAAAGCCATTAGTTCTGATTTTCTAGCAGTACTCTGTGAGGTTCTGCTTGCCACCCACACACTCTTTTATTAAGCTATAATAAGCCTCAGATGAAAACTGTTGCCATAGGTGAAGCTTACTTTAACATATGGTTGATCCAACCGAAGAAAAACATGTTAAAAAATGCTGTTTTAAAAAATTCAAATTTACTTGTGTAATGGTTTTAAACAAAAATGTATCGTGTTTCTGGTCTGCTGATATAATCCAAATGTTGGGATACTGAAATGGGTATGTGTCCTAGGGTTATTGGCTCAACTGATAACAAAGGCATATGGGCCCCCCATGGAATTTAGTTTTCAATGTTTGATTTAATGCAATTTGCAAAACATAAAAGAGGTAACCTGGGTTTTGTAAACTTGGTTAAGGGCAACTTAACTTGAGAACTTGCTGGGATGTTTTAGCAGGAGAATGCAGCTACTCACCCACAACTGAAGAAGTCTTTCCTCTCTCTTAGAGAGGAGTACTCTTCTGCTAAAGCTCTGTGCTTGGGGAGGCAACAGCAGGAGGCAGAGAGTGGGGCAACAGAACAGTGAGCAAACTGGGGCAGGGGCTGAGGGGTGGGGAGGAAGTAGAGCTCCCCCTTGGCTATGATTTAAATTGGCTAGCAGCTAACAATTAGTGAGCGCTTGGTACGAGTCAGTGTTCCAAATGCTTTTCACCTTTCACTCATTTAAGTCTTGCGACAGTACTATGCAGTAGGTCTGATTAATACCATCCCCGATTGACCAGGTTAGCAAACTAAGGCACTAGTCCTCAAGGTCACACAGCTCATGAGCGGCACATGCTCTTTGACGATGCCAACGTGTGAGCCTAGGAGGTCGTTAAGGCTCCCTCCATTCCAGTCCAAGCACTTCAATGAGGCCAGCACTTGCCAAATGAGGGCCTTTTGCATTTCACCTGGAGAATATCTGCCCCCTCCATGACCCACCACCTACCACCTTAGCGACCCTTGCCTTTTCTGTACCCACCACCTATATTATTTTTATTTAATATTGTTAAAGCTTTTAAAATTTTAAATTTTAATACATTTATTTTAAAAGGAAACTTTATATTTCCATATGAAAACTAGTACTCTTTGCTATAACTGTAAGCTAAACTAGTTTTTAAAAAGATAATAAAAGTCAACAATTTTACTTAGACCCTATAGTAATACTGCTAATAGCTCTGAGGGCTTATGCTCTCTGTTAAAAGGGAAATTCAAAAGTGACTTTGCTTTCATCCACTAGAATGCCTATAATAAAAAAAGATAGGCAATTTTAAGGGTTGGCAAGGTCGTGGAGAAACTGGAATCCTCATACACTGCTGCTGGAATGTAAAATGGTGCAGCTGCTGTGGAAAACAGTCTGGCAGGTCCTCAAAAAGTTAAACATGGAATGACCACATGACCCAACAATTCTACTCCGAAGAGAACTGAAAACACAGAAAAACTTGTCCATGAATTTCATAGCATCGTTATTCACAATAGCTCCAAAGTGGAAACAGCCCAAATGCCCATCACCTGATGAATGGTTCAACTAAATGTGGTATATCCCTACAAGGGAAGATTATTTGGCACTCAAAAAGGACAGAAGTGCTGGTACACGCCACGACATAGATGAACCTTGATGACACAATGCTAAGTGAAAGAAGTCAGTCACCAGAGGCCACACACTGGATGAATCCATGAATAGGAAAGGAACAGAATAGCAAATCTACATAGAAAGAAAGTAAACTAGTGTTTGCCTAGTGCTGGGGGTGAGGGTGGATACGGGGAAATGAGAAGTGATGGCTAACGTGTATGGGGTTTCATTTGGGGGTGACGAAAATGTTCTAAATTTGTTAGTGGTGCTGGTTTTACAAAACTGTGGATGTACTAAAATATGTTGAATCATATCATTTATTTATTTTAAAGATTTATTCCCCTCCTCATTGTTTTGAGCCTACTGTCTGCTCTCTGTATCCATTTGCTGTGTGCTCTCTTTGTCTGCTCGTCTTCTCTTTAGGAGGACTGGGAACCGAACTTGGGACCTCCCATGTGGAAGACAGGTGCTCAATCACTTGAGCCACCGCCACTCCCTGCTTTGTTGTCAATCTCATTGTATTTCCTTCTTGTGTCTCCTTGTTGCATCATCTGTTTGCATCAGGTTGCCATGCCAACCCATTGCACCAGCTCGCTGTCTTGCTCGTCTTCTCCAGGAGGTGCTGGGAACAGAACCTGGGACCTCCCAAATGGTAGGTAGAAGCTCAATCGCTTGAGCCACATCTGCCTCCCGAATCATACCATTTAAATTGGTGAAGTATACTACATGTGAGTTGTATCTCAATAAAGCTGTTCAAAAATAAAATAAAAAAAAATACCATTTCCTCCCAAAAAAGTGAACTCATGCCATGTTTCAATAGTAATACCATCTAAAATATCCTGTACACCAACAATGCCAAACATCACATAGTTCAGCCAATGTTGTATTTGGTCTGCTGGGGCTGGAGTTTTGAATAAGGAATTCAAAAGAGTTACAAACTTGAGCTTCTATACAATTGGTTTCTTAGGAAAACTGAACTTCTTGGCTTTTCTCTCTGGCATCTTGGGCATAATTTACCTCTCTATGCCTCAGTTTCTTCATCTGTAGGAGGAAACTACAATTCTTAGGGCTATTTTTTTTTATTATTATTATGCAAGCTCTTCATTCATTTATTCCTTCAACCAGTACTGACTGAGTCCCTAATATAAGCCAGGCACTGTTCTAGACCCCAAGCGTACAGAATGAATTACATGACCTTATAACATTTATATTCAAGAGGGGCAAACTCTCCCACTAGATACATTATTAAACTTTATATTATGAAGACAGAGTGTTAAGTGCTATGAAGAAAAATAAATCAGATTAATGGGATAGGAAGAAGGCAGGAGATGAAAAGAGAGGGCTGCTCTTCAATAGAGGATAGCCAGGGAAGTCCTGTCCCAGAAGGTCGCATTTGAGAAAAGCCCTAAAAGAAAAAGGGGAGCAAGCCATGCTAAGATCGCGGGGGCAGGGGCTGAGGCTGGAGGATTTGGTGTGTTCAAGGATCAGGAAGAAGGATGTTGTGGCTCGGCCAGAGTCAGCAAGGGGAGAGCAGCAGGAGATGAGGTCAGTGAGAAGGGCAGTAGTGGCCTGAAGGCCTTGGTAATAAGGTTTTGAATTCCTGGATGGTATGCTCAGTGTGAAGGGAAGCCATCAGAAGGTTCTGAGCAGGGAGGAATGTGAGCTGAGGTATGATTTTCAAATATCACTCTGCCTGCTGTGTGAATGGATTATAGGAAGGTAAGAATGGAAACAGGGAGCAAGGGAGATGGCCAGAGACGAGCAGAATCGGAATGAATTGTGAAGGTAGAACTGACCGGAACTTGCTGATGGCTTGATAGAGTACGTGAGAGAAAGAAAACAACCAAGGCAGCAGATGTAGCTCAAGTGGCTGAGCACCTGCTTCCCGTGTATGAGGTCCTGGGTTCAATCCCCAGTACCTCCCAAAAAAGAAAAAAGAAAGAAAACAATCAAGGAGGTTTTCTGAATTGAGCAAGGGAATGGACAGCAGATAGTAAGTGCTTAGAATAGGACCTGAAACAGAGAAAGGGCTCAAACAATGTTAGCCACCATTGTCACCTCCACCGCCACCACCGCGACCAGCACCACTATAACTCCCACCATCATTAAAACCTCCACGGTCCCCACCACCACTGCCTCTATCTCCACCGCCACCATCACCTGTATTGTGACTGCCATCACCATGGTAACCACCACCATTGCTCTCATTATAACCACTACCACCTCCACCATCACCACAAAGGCAGCAGAGAACTGGGATCCACACAAGGAACAAGTACAAATGAAAGAAACCTGCAACCAAACCAAGGGGTTTGCTCTGGACAAGCACAAAGCAAACTTTTACCTATTCTGGGATGTTGCCCAAGTTACAGGGCCTACATCATTTCCACCACCATTCTCCCCCCACGCCCAATTTCACAAACTTATTAATAGAAACGTCGTTCCACGTTTGCAGTCTCTTTAGGGACCCATTTCTGGCTCCCCAGTCTTCGCTCTCAGGCTTTCACTGGCTACATCCAAGCCCAGACCCTTTGTGAAGCAGGACGCCCCTCCTCCAAACCCCAAAAGACCTGCTGTATCTTCCAAAACTCCTGACATGTGTTTATGGAACATTCATGTCTCAACTGAATATTCCAGTGTCTACAAAATGTAAGCAATATGCCCAACACCAGAACTGACCTACAGCTGGTACATTCTATAAATGGAATCTAAAAAAAAAAATTGCACTTGCAGATCTCTAACCCCCAAGTAACTTTATGCCCCAAATACATCTAAGACTCTTGCTCCTCAATGACATTTAGATTTCTACCGGCTGACTCCTAGGAGACCACCTCTCTAGGATCAAGAAAGATGATCTCCAATTAGGTTCCTATCAGCATGAAGGTCAGTAAACAGATGGGACAGCAGGTTAAAAAGAGAAAAGCAAGCACAGGAAGTCTCTGCATTCTTTGAGCTGAGCCATGGTGGAGAGATGCAACTATTTACCATTCTAGTAAACCCCAAACGTATGTTAAACAGCCTGTCAGCTCTTGGAAACCATTTTTTTTTTTTTTTTTTAGCATTTCTTCTCCAAGCACTGCAATGTTATGTAATATGATTGATCTTAGAATCTCAGTATAAAATTCCAGAACAGGAGAATCACAAACCTAGAATGGACCTTAAAATGGGACAGAGCCCTCTCCTCTACCTGAAGACAAAAGGTATGTCTACCTACTGGTAGGAAAGATCAGGAGCATCTCCCTTTGAATTTTACTTTAAAAACACTAATTTCTTCTTGCTAAGTGCTCACGATATGTTTCTGAAGCAGAGGACAGGCTGTGGATGCCACGCCCCTATCTCTGGTCAGCCCCAATTTCTTTATCTCCTGGGTTGGCTGGTCAGTACACCATCACCAGTTTACTATAAAGAGCAAATCCCTTCCTCTAGGACCAAATCCATGCCAACATTTTGGAGACCTGTCTGAGCGTGGGGAGGAGAGAGAAATGATGACTTTTATCCAGTGAACAAAACTCCTTATAATTAGGTTGGTGGTTTTTATGGCAACGAGGAGCTGACTCTTTTATTTGAAATAAAAAATAGCAACACTCCAGCTGTCCTTGCCGCCCGGACGCTCCAAAGCAAACGAGAGCTTTGATTTCATTTCACATTTGCCAATACTGCTGAGGACTTTAAATCACATATTTTTTACTTGTTGTTGAGTTCTGGCAAGACACGAAGTCCCATTCCTCTGAGAAAACAGGTGTGAAAAACAAAAGCAAAAAACAACCAAAACAAAATAATTTCCCCCTCTTTGCAACCGACATGCTGTTTGTTTCTTTCTTCCTCATTATTATTTAAAAAAATCAACCCACTTCCTTTAAGAAAACTGCTATTGGTGGTTAATCTTGAAAGACCATTGGAAATCTTCAAAATATATTTCCATGTTTGTACTAATAACAGCCACTGTTTCTGGAGAATTTACTTGGGCCAGGTACTGTGCAGAGCGCTTTCCCTGCATCATCTCATAAAACGCTCTCAGCACCCCTATGAGAGATGGGTTCTATTCATATGTCCATTTTAGTGATAAGGGCATTGTAGTGGGCAGACTACACTGCTCTGCCTTTATTACAAGTTTACAACTTAGACCAGAAAATGTCACTTGCCAGGTGGAGACTGTCAGAATGCCAACCCTCGAGGACCCTGTGGCTCGTCTGTGGGAAGGGCCTCTCCTTCCCTCCCCCTTCCCTCCCGCATGGAGCCAGATCCCTGGGATACAGGAAATCATGATCTACTCTCAGAAGGCTCAGCCTGTAGTCCACACTCAGCAGTCGGGGAGGCCCAGAGGGTGCTAATTACATCCTCAGAGGGTTAGTATGGTCAAGTGCGTGAGGAGCTAGGAAGGGGGCCGGTGACACCTGAGAGAAAAGTAGGCTTTACCCGGGTTAGAGAGGGATAGAGAGAGCCTTTTGGGCAGAGACCAATGTCTGTACCGAGACTCTGAGGTAAGAAAGGGGGCAGCCCCTTCAGGGAGCTGTGGCCGTCGGGCATGGCTGGGTGGGGCAGAGGGGTCGGCATACCCGCCACACAGAGGGACTTGCCTGTCGGCGGGCCGAGGGGTCAGCGAAGAAGAAAAGAGAGAAGGGTAAGTATTGACACGGCACATGCTTCCCTTTCATGGTATTCTAGAAATCTGAATTAGTTTGAAATTACTTTCTGTTGTACACAGCTCTGGGGACTGAAACACATGGACCGTGGAATTATAAGCATTACCTTTAATTATCTGTTTACACACTGCCTCCACCACGAAACCACAGATTCCTTTAGGACAGGAATTTTATCTTATTTATCTTTATCCCCAGTGTCTACTAAGGGGTCTAGGGTAGAACAAAATTTTAATAGATGCCAAATGAAAGAATACTAAATGGCCAACAAATACTTGTTCTTTTTAATATATATATATATTAATGTTAATTACTAATGAATATATCAGCCCTAACTATGAGCTGGCCACTGTTCAAAGCACTTGACATGCATTAATTATCTCATTTAATCATACTCGATGAACTACCTTAGCCCCATTTTATAAATGAGGAACATGTGAGTAGCAGGGCTGGTCAGATTTGAAGTCACATCTGTTCAGAGCAAAAATTATGTTCTTAGCAAGTTATGGTATAAAATCCAACTTGACTGACAATAGTAATGAGACTCTTTATTCATTCAATAGTACAGGCACACAGTAGGTGCACAATAAAATTTTATTGATTGGAGCAATGAATGAAAGCCTGCAGTGTGCAATGTATTGGGGAGTATTAAAAAACCAAAATGGCAAGATACTACAGGGCTCTCTCCCCCTATAGAAGCTTTGAACAACCAGCACGAACTAGCTGAAATATCTTTATTAAGCTCCAGAAAACAAAGTCTGCAGTAATAGGGCAAGCACCAAATTAAGAAAAAGGCTACTTAAAAGTGGTAAGATATCTTGGCACCCTGGCTGGCCCCTCCCAGTACGGATACCTGGTCCCAGTTCCTCAGCCAGCAGAGTAACCCTTGTGCACATCCTGGGAACATGTATGTCTGGCCCAGTCTGTCTGGAGGTGGCCTAGGGTTCTCGCTGTCCCAGAACTTGCCCTGCGTGTAGGAAGCGGCTCACAGACCTCTCCTGCAGAACGCAGTCAAGCATCTGCCTGGGACAAGGGATTGCTGGCTGTAGGACATGCAGTTTAATGCTTAGGATCGTGAGGAAACCGCTTCCTACTGAAGAGGGGACATGTGTAACTGTGTAAATGGGGGAATTCCTAGGGCCAGTGCAAGCCCAAAACAAGAGGCATGTGCGAAAGGATCAGGAAGTCCCCTAAACTTTAGCCTGGAGCTGTTCTCACATAACCCATTGTTATGGATAAACTCTCTTCCCTAAATCTGAGCATTTAATCCATTTAGATCCCAGTTCAGGGGAAGTATATAATCCCATCAGACCCACTCCCAAGAATTCTTCCCCGCAGCCATCCACAAAACTGTGGTCTTCTGACCCCTGGGTGTGCTGAGAAGAGGTTTCACAATGGACAGCCATCTGACCCTCGCTAGGGTAGCGCAGTCTGAGGGTGGAGCCGACAGAGAGAAGGAGGGCCAAGAGATGGCACGATCTGCACCCCAACAGTTACACATGGCACGCCAGAGAGACTGAAGGAAATGGGGGGGGGGGTTCAGCTGGTGGCCCCTGAGGGCCGTTTCAGATGCTGGGTTGAGGTACGCTCCACAATACGGCTCCAGTTAAACCCCTCCCGCTGTGGCAATGAGCTAATCACTGGCTCAATGCCCTATAGATCAGTCTCCTGGCCACAGGCAGAAGCTGATGCAGCTCCCAAGGAAAAGAACAGGAAAGAAATTCATTTATTCAACAAACATTTACTACAGCTCACCTGCTTCAAAGGGGACTTGAGACACCTTTCACGTGAAACACCACTGCTCCATAAGGCAATTACGAAGAAAAGAGAACAAGGGCGCCCCTCCCCCTCCCTCTTATGCACAAGAAGGACGTTTTTGGATAGCTAAGAATGGCCAGTATCTATTTGGAAGTTAATGAGGCCCTATGGTGAGTGGAAAGGAAGGAAAGAGGGAAACTGATGGGCTTACTGAGGAATGCTTTCTGAAAAGAGCAAGAATATCCCCCAGACAGGGCGAAGAGAGCGCCTGAATACCCACATCAGAAATAGAGGCGGGGTGGAGGGGCTGTTAAAAATAGTACAGCTGCTGTGCTTGTTCCAGAAGAGCTAAACCAGACATTCCAGGGAGCAGCCTCTTTATCAGGCCCACCAGATGATGGCTGTGCAAGAGGCCAGGCCCAGGGCCCAGAGAGCCACCTGCACTGACCTCAAGCAGGAGGCAGTCAAGCCGTGCCTGAGCCCGGCAAACAGAGGCAGTACTACCAATATCCGCCGACTTAAGGAGCACCTGGGACTAGTTAGAGTCTGATGAAATCATTTCAAGGCAGTTGTTCTGAAAGACAGCCCTGGCCATTTACAAAACTTCTTGGAATGTAAATTAAAGCTACTGCCTAAAGAATTCAAATATCTGCCAAGATGGCAGGAACAAAGTAAAGTTTCCTTAATGGAGCAAATATTGGCTGAGGGTCTTAAGCGCCAAATTTTTTTTTTTTTCTTTTCTTTTCTTTTTTTTTCACAAATGTTATTGGCTCCAGCGCCAGCTCCAAACAAAATAAAAAATACCAATGTCTGACCTTACAAATGGAACATCTGAGAGACAATATTTCATAAGAGTGCTGTCAGAGAGAAATACAACATGAGCCATACATGTAATTTTAAATTTTCTAGTAGCCACATTAAAAAAACACAAGGAGATAGAGGTGAAATTAATTTTAATAATACATTTTATTTAAACTAGTAGATCCAAAATATCATGTCAACATGTAATCAATAGTTTAAAAATTATTAATGAGATGGTATGCATCCTCTCTACCATACTAAGTCTTCAAAAACCATGTGATTTTGCACTTAGAGCATGTTAGACAAGCCAAATTTCAAGGGCTCAGCAACTGTACATGGAAGCTTTCCCTGCTGGAGAGCACAGGTCCACAGAATGGTTGTGGTAAAATCTCAAATCAGGATCTAAACGTCCTAACGTGAATTCCAAGATGAATATCTTTGAGGAAAAATCAAGTGAAGGCAAAGAAAAAGAAACTGTTACATGATCACGAACCAATGAGCACTCACACAGATATTTTTTATATTACATTGAGAGAGAGAGAGAGAGAGAGGGAGCGCTGCAATGAGCAAGTGGAGCCAGGGGTCCTACTTGCGTCCACTGAGCCAGCGTTCCTGGCTCCCTTTAAGGAAATTCAAAGAAAGGGTTGGCTACATTGAAGGGCCCACCGTTGAGACCAAGAGAATCCAGCCTCAGCTCCTTGACAAAGATGGTGACACAGTGACGAAGAAGATGAACAGCCGCATGTGATGGTTTTTAAGAAGGGAGACCTATCAGCTGAAGAAGTCATGGAAATTAAAGCAGGGATAAAGGCTGCCAAAGCAGACGAAGAACCAGCTGCAGCCCATGGAATAAGCACGCATCGAAAACAAGTCAAGCATCTCTCAGATGAAAAATACTCAGGTTTAACAGCAAGCTCAAAAAAAGATGGCAAATAATGAAATAAATAAGCAGGACTCAGTTAAAAAGAACTCACAAAAGCAAATAAAAAACAGTAGCCTTTTTTTTAAAAATAATGAAGATAAAACAAATAATTTTGGACTTGGTTTCTTTTGAGAGTATATGGTGTATTTTTTAATAACTTTTTTCTTGTTTTAAAGATAATACAAGTTCATTATAGAAGATTTAGAAAATAAAGAAAAAATTTAATAAAAACTATGTACAACTGTCAATACCCTTCTGATCTGAAATACCATGTAGAAGTTAACTACTGTTAACATTTTGTTATTTCTCATGTGTGTAGGCTTGCATATATAAATTTTATATAATTTAAACAAAATTGAGATTTCTTTGTATATGAGATTCAGTGTCCTGCATATCACTTGACATTACACTGTGAGCATTTTCCAGGTCAAAAAATTTAAAAACCTGACATTTAAATAGCTACAGGGAATTTCATAATTAAATGGAGCCCCTATTGTATCTTCTTTATTTGTTGAACCCTGCTTAGGGTGGAAGAGATGATAATGTGCACAGGTAAAAACACCTCCCCACCTCCCGCTAGGGGAGGCCATATGACTCAGCTCTGGCAAATTAAGACACACAAGTGGAGGTCTGCTCAACAAAGCTACTGGTTGTTGTTTTTTATATATACAAAAGGACAGGCATGACCAACATGAACTTTTGCCCTTCTTCATTCATCCTGCCTGAAGCACAGACATGAAACCTAGAAGTACTTAGCCATTATTAAGCATCAAGGAGCCAGCCACTTGCAGTGGGTGATACAGTGGAAAGACTCAAAGGGCATCAGGGATCCCTGATGGCATGCCCCATGGAGCTGCTGCACCAGCCCTGGATGTTGACCTCTAGGCTTCTTGATGTATGAGAAGAATAAACACCATGATTATTTAAGCCTTTGTCAGGTTTCTGTTACATGCAGTCAAATGCATTCCTAATTGATACAATAAATAACTGTAGTAGAATATGCCTGTACCGAGGCAGGCTAGTTTAGGGAATGAAAAGACAAATCTGAGACCTGGCAGAAAAACACGGCCGTGAAACACGTGGTTATGGAATTCCACCTGGAAATCCTCTGAGAGAAAGACCCCCACCAGAAACTGGCTGGAAGAACCTGTGAGAATCTTCCTTGATCAGGATGAAGGAAAAGCCCCAGATAGTCTCAAGGGACCTTATCATTGCCCCTCCCCCCGACTCCCCATGAATTGATGGGTGGGGTAATCAATCAAAACAGCAAACAATTGGGACCCCTCCCCCAAACATTAGCAAGTGGGAGGAATGAAAAATAGTTTAAAAAGCAAGCCCAGAAGTTAAATCGCTCCTTTTCCCTCTTTCTGCCTGGACCAACCTGCAAGTATACCTGGGACCTGTAATCTGTTATTTTCTCTCTCGGCTCTCATTTGCTTAATAAACTACTGGCCTAACAAAACTGGCATGTTCTTAAATTCTTTTTTGTAACATAGCCACAAGCCTAGAGGAAATCCGGCAACAGTACAGAAATCTTCGAGTGTATGTCAGATTATTTCATTTGAATAAACTGATAGTAGAATTACTGGATCACAGTATTTATTTATTTATTTTTTAGGCAGTACTGGGGATTGAATCCAGGACCTCATACATGGAAAGCAGGTGCTCAGCCACTGAGCTACATCTGCTCCCCAATGAGAGCTGTTTTTTTCCCTTTTTTTGTTGTTGTTTTGTTCTGTTTTTAGGAGGCATTGGGGATTGAACCCAGGATCTTGTACCTGGGAAGCAGGCGCTCAGCCACTTGAGCTAAATCCGGTCCCTCAATATTTTTAAAGTTATTGATGCTTACCATCAAATTGCTTTCTAGAGGTGTTGAGATGTTTTATCAGTTTACAGTTTCACCATCTATGAGAACCCATTTCACTTGAATGATGATTTCAGTGCACCAGCCTTGGGCTGGCACTGTCCTTTTAATTTTTGTCAACTTGATGTATTGAAAATGGTATTTTAGGGAAGCAGATGTGGCTCAAGCATTTGGGCACCTGCCTACCACATGGGAGGTCCCGGGTTCGGTTCCCAGTGCCTCCTAGAGAAGACGAGCAAGACAGAGAGCTGACCCAATGGACTGGCGCGGCGAGCTGATGCAACAAGAAGATGCAAGAAGACGACACAAAGAGATAACACAATGAGAGACACAACAAAGCAGGGAGCGGAGGTGGCTCAAGCGATTGAGCGCCTCTCTCCCACATGGCAGGTCCAGGTCGGTTCTCAGTGCCTCCTAAAGAAGAAGACAAGCAGACACAGAGAGCACACAGCGAATGGACACAGAGAGCAGACAGAGAGCGCAAACAACGAGTGGGGGTGGGGGAGAAATAAATAAATAAAATAAATCTCTAAAAAAAACCAGAAAATGATATTTTATAGTTTGACATTTTCTTTGGTCTACGGGACAGACTAAATTTTTTCATATGTTGATGGGCAATTTTGTATTTCTTTTTTTGAATTAAATTTTGTTCATTAAAAAAAAAAAAAGCTATAAAACAGTCTCCATTACAAATTGGAGTGAGACTGGACAAACACTCATCTATGCCCTTTTCTGTGAATTACGGAATTAAGGACTTCAATGCACTTCCTTCACGTCTTGTATTTCAGTTTCCACTTGAATTTGATCCATTATCTCCTGGGCAGAAAGCAAAAACACATCTCCTGCATGGAAAATCTCAGGCTGCTGAACAGGTAAAACAGAGCATAAGCCTCTGCAAAGGTAGCCTAGATTAGGAGAGATTCAGGGCCAGGTACACAGTCCTGCTGCTGCCTTTCCTGCCTGCGTGGTGACTTGAGGCAAAAAACGTAATTTCTCAGTGCCTCAGTTCCTTCATTTCTAGAAAGGGAAAAATCACTGTACCTACTGCAGACAGATTACATGAGTCAATGCTTACAAGTGTTTCTCATGGTGCCTGGCACAGAGGAGGAGCTCAATATAGAGTAAATGACATTACCGATATTATGATCATATTTACTTTTAGAAGCACTCACGGAGAAATTATCACAGGACCAGGACTGGGGTGAGGTGAGTCAAGCACTCACCTAAGGCACCAAAAACAATCCCAGTAATCGAGATTATTTTTAATGAACAATTCTTAAAAATCAAAACTAACACAGAAAAAAAAAAATCAACATTTTAAACAGAGTTAGAATTATTGATTTTTTACTTTAGACTCAGGGTCCTCCGGGATGACTCTGCACGGCACTGTTAATGTCCTGTCTTTATTTAAAATCATGATGTTTTATTCATCTACCAAAAAAGTGGGGGAGTTCCCCACCCCCAGTTCCTGAACTCAGGGGAAACTGGGAAACTGAGCAGCTCTTGGTAGCCCAGCCGCTATGTCACCCTGAGGCGTGACAAAGGAGACCAGAGTCCCAGCACAAGGGTCTGTGGAATTGAAGCTGAGACCCAGCTGCCAGGAAAACAATGGATGTTGCGTATTTCATACAAGAACAGTCCCGAAGGCACATCCATCCATCAACCCCCAGCAAGAGTGAGAAGGCACCAGACAAAGGTTCAAGTGAGCAGCCAACCCCTCCTCGTCATTTGAATTTTATTTTCTCCTCTCCTTCCCACAGGGCATCCTCACACAATAGGCCTCTCTGAAGGGACCTGCCTCCCTTCGCCTTCCCTTAGCTAACAATAGCAGAGATCAGATGCTGCAGAAACTGAGTCTCCTCCAGACAAGAGGACTTAAATGGCAAGTAAATACAGTATGTGGGAGTAATCAAAATCAGCGCATTGCAAACCTTACTTCAAGCCCAGATTATGTGAAGGCATGAGCAGAACTGTCGATGAACTGTAAAAGAAAGAAGGTCTGAAAAACCAAAAATGAAAACCCCACTACCCGCCTGATATTGTTGGGAAGGAAAGATATTTTACATTCTTTCTAACGAGAGCTGAATCTCTGACCATGGGAGAGGCGGTGCTGTTCCCTCCACAGCCCTCTGTGCAGACTTAACTTTCAGCATCATAACTTTGCTACACTCGTGCTTCAGAGTTCAAGTGTAGTCAAAACGCTGCTAATTTTCTCACTGAGCAGAGAATGTACTCTTTCCACAGAGCTGTTCCGGTAAAAGCTCATCTGAGAAGAATCAACTGCATTTTCCCATTTGGTGTCAGGGAATAACTTCTTTCTACCGGCTCCGCATCTGATACAACAAAAGAAAAGGAAGAAAAAGAAAAAAAAAAAGGCAACATCCACGGATGAGCTTCTGCAATACGGCCGCTGGACCATGTTCTATGTCTAATTTGGTCCAGGTTCTTTGGGCCCATGGGAATCTGGAAAGTGTGACCTTTTTTTACTTGACTGCAACACTGGCCCTAGGTCGAGTTGCCTTTTTCTAGTTTGGGTTCCAGTGTTATCCTGAGCACTAAGTCTGAAGAAAGAGACCACAGTGCTGCAGCACCCTGCCTCATCATCCAGGACTCGTAAGCCAAGCAGGGTTACCATCTTCCATCTGAAACTTTTGATGGAGTTAATACAAGTTCATACTTGTCAGGCTTCGATCGTCTCAATCATCTTTTTAAAATGTCCTTTCCGATATTCTGAGCATGAAGAAAAACAATTGGTTTCAGTTGTTTAGATGATTAAACTCCTAGGTACTGAAAGAAAATTCACACTCCCTCTTCTATGGAGCCACTATTGAAGAACGACAACATATTTTTTTAATAACACTTTTCATTACAAAACGCCTTCACACCAGTTTAGGGTCCACAATGAAATATGTTTTCATATTCATTTAATGGTTCAACGATAACACATCTCTGGAACACAGTACAAAAGGCATGCACATTCCAAGTTAGAGAAGGGAAAACTGAGGCAGAGAGAAGTTAAATTTTATCCAGAGTTATGAGAGTCATTAGTGAGACTAAAGAGAGCACCCAGACTATTTTCCTTCTAGTCCCACATTCTACTTTCATCACTGCTTCTCAGAAGGTGCTTCATATACATTTTTCGAGAAGTTAACAGCTACTCCCTAAAAAAATGGAGGGTGTTTCTGTGGCCAAAAGTCTGGAAAATGCACACTAGACTCCTTTCTAGGATATTTTTGATACATAATTAATATACTAGATGCTCTAAGTTCTGCAGCGAAAGACAAAACAAGTAAATTTTGACCTCTTTGAGTTGATGTAACACAATATTTCCCAAATAGTGGAAGCTTACTTTTCAGTATTTCGCCTCTTTACATTTATGACATCTTAGCTGGATCCAGATGGGAATTTTTCCATGGTGATGTTCTCAACTAGGCCCCTACAGATAGATCATGTAAAAAGAAAAGAACACAGAAAACCCCCCTTTTTGAATTTAATGATTCCTTCTTTTAGTTTTGAGTTTCTTTTTTGTTGATCTTGTTGTTTGAGATCGTGGAATAGTGCTTTTTTGTTGCTGTTGTTCTTTTTTTGGGGGGGGACATTGCGGGTTTACGGGAAAATCATGCATAATAGACAGGGTTCCTAGGGACCCCTCTATTATTAACACCTTGCACTGGTGTGGAGATTTTGTTACAACTGATGAAAGCACATTTTTATAATTGTGCTATTAACAATACTCCATGGTTTAATTTAGGGTTCATTGTTGGTGTTGCATATTGAACCACAGTCAGATATTTAATTCAGTGCTGTTGATTACATTCAGAAGGTTGTGCTACCATCACCACCATCCATTACCAAAATTTTTCTATCATTCCAAATAGAAGTGCTCTACATTTTAAGCCTTAGCACCCTATTGCCTACCCCTCCCCTGTCCCTTGGGAACCTATATTCTAGATTCTGACACTATGAGTTTGCTTATTCTAATTACTTCATATCAGTGAGCTGATATAATATTTGTCCTTTTGGCTTATCTCACTCCACATAATGTCTTCAAGGTTCCCTTGCTAAGCCTTGGTTTCTTCACTGGGAAAATGAGGACAAGTTTCATCCTCCTAAGGTTGTTATGAGGAGGACATGGGACCACTCACTCGAAAAACTTGGCATATGCAAGGGCATGTAGTCAACACTCAGGAAAAGCTAGCTGCTCTTTCTACTGTTCCCATTATGCACTACCACCGTGGTTCATCGTAGCAGAAAGGCAAGCACCAGGCTCACTGGACAGTGTGTTTGGAGCTGTTCCAGAAGTTCAGTCGGGCTTAGGAGTGGTTCCATCTTCCTACTTCCCCTAACCCCTCACTCTGCCTTCCTTCCACCCCGAATCCCGCCTTCCTCTCCCATCCAATATCATACCCCATGTACAAATGCCCCAATGTTTCCTACTTTCAACTTCGCTTTGGTCCTCAGAAGCCCTCACTAGGAACTTTGAAAATAGAGACCAAGGAATGGGCTCCGATGACAAGAGACCAGGAGAAGAGGATTCTACTTTCAGAAGCAGAATAAACTGAGCGACATCACATATCAAAGGGAGCGATCTCCATTTTGCTCAGTGCTGCTTTCATTTTAATGAGGCTTTGATTTGTGACTAAATAATTACCTGGTTAAAATTTATTCTTGGGTAGAGTTTCAACAATACAAGTCAATAAAGATCTAATTTGACTAAAAGGATCACATTCAAGAGGCATGAATTTCTTTTCTGGAAGGCAGTCGACAAATTAGGTCCTTTCACCTAAAGCCAGGAACAAAGATGACTAAATTACGTACAACTCAACACATGTTTGCCAAACAGTCGGTTTTGTGGTTCTATCATCTCAGGCACATTTTTCTTTCAAATGCTAATATACATTTAGGGGTTATGATTGGGATAAATACCCCTTTTCATGTACTTATTTGGGTTGCTGATAATTATCAAATGGATTCAAAGGCATCCATTTCCACTGTGCTGTACTAAAAGGCCCCCTTAAAATAAATCAGTGAGCAGAAATCAAACACATTTAAGGATTTACCATATCTCTTTTGTGCAAACACAGGGCACTGGGCAAAAACATTCTTACTAAGTTGGAGGCAAGGAGAACAGATATCAATGCAATTACAATATTAAACAAACAAAAGCCCACAGACATCCAACGCTGCCAGTCTCAAAAGACCGAAAGTTGTTTTGCCAAAGAAAACCAAGAAAATCTCAAAAGGTAGCGATTTGTAAAGCAAGAATGCCAATCAACTGCAATATGCTCTGTGCATGCCTGTATGTGACCACAAAATGCTACGTTGGACAAATGTTAGGGGTTTGTCTTGAAACCACAGAAGCAAAAACACTAAGCATCTGGGCTGGGAATGGATTCCTAGAGAGCCAGCTGGATGTAAGTGATCTGGTCCAAAGGAGGGTGGAACCACCTTTAAAAGATACCATGTGATCCATGTGCCAGTTGGGCCCTTAATCTCAGCAGAGTTGCAAAACCTATTCTCCAGTTCATCGGACTCACGCAGAACAACTAAGAAGGTGATGATGATGGACAACACCCATCCATAGGAACAGAGAGAGTCTGCAACTGCAAGCAAGATAGTTCCATCCATCTGCCCCATGGGATCTAAGCCCCCTCTCAACTAGAGGCAGAGCAGGCATCACCATCCCAGAATCCTCCGGATTGGGGAATGAATGATGGACCAGAGTAGACTTACTATTATTCTACTACAGACTTATGTTATTCTAGCAATGGAAGAACTTGTATCATTGATATAAAGGCAGTGGCCACCAGAGGCTCTGAAGGGAGGGAGAGTGAAAAATAGGCGTAATGTGGGGGCATTTTGGGGACATTGGAATTGTCCTGCATGAAGTTGCAATGACAGATACAGGCCATTATATATTTTGTCATAACTTACAAAATTGTGCGAGACAGAGTGTAAACTATAATGTAAGCTATAACCCACGGTTAGTGGCAATGCTGCAGTATGTGTTCATCAATTGTAGCAAATGTACCACACTAATGAAGGATGTTGTTAATGTGGGAAAGTGTGGGAGGGGGAGGGAGGGGGGCATATGGGAATCCCCTATATTTTTTATGTAACATTTATATAATCTAAAATTTCTTTAAAATAAATTAATTAAAAAAAAAAAAAGATACCATGTGAGCCCATATAAAAAGAGAAAGAGCAGAGCTGGTAGTTGATGGCAGAGAAACCACTTTATGTTTTTGCTTTAAAACTCATTACATTCTCATTAAGTGCATTTCTAACATTTGTCCTGTCCAGAAGCAGCATGCCTAGCCTGTGTGCCACTAAGAGTGCAGAATGAGGACCCCTATCCTACCTGGAGGGAGAGGAGAGTTGACAGGGCTTAGAATCTAATAACCTGGGCAACTTTCTCAGGCCTGGAAAAGGAGAGTCACAAAGATTTACATGCAAGGCTAATTTTCAGTGGTAAGCATGAGCAGCCACACCAGTTGTTAAAATACTGAAACACTTGCTGGCAAATAGCCACTCCTCTGGCACCTTCTCTGAGGCACCCCCACCAGCACCAAAGGGTTAATTCGTGGCATAGGAGGGGGTCTCCAAGACCTGTTTCACGTGCTAGGACCAGTATTAGTTGTGAATTTTGGGCAAATGTGCCGTGGTAGTTATGAAATATTTTGAGTATCATTTCTGTTTACCTGACCATGAAATCACTGCAAGTCTCCTTTTCATTTCTCTGTCCTACTCTAGGGGTACATGTTGCTCTCCAAGATTCCAGATACATTAGGTAAAGGTCTATTCCTTCTAGAAAGTGATGGAAGGGTAAATGGAAGTCCTTCTGCTGCCCATGCCCAGAAGTCAGAGGTGTTTACACGCCCTCGAAGGCCTACAGATATGAAGGGCAAGGACTTGATGTCCTTCCCCAGTGTGTGCCTAGCATTGAGCTCAGTCCCTGACACAGTGCCTTCTCTGTGTGTCAGCTACATGAAATATTTCAGGGTTGCCACCTGTCCGCAAGGATTGGATTGAGTGGCAAGTCAAACGTTCGATAAAACTTTTGAAGTAGGCCTTGGTACTTTACATTTTGCTCTGCCATATATTTATAAAATGTTTCCAATATTTCTGTTTGGCTGATCATGCAGTGGTTCTCCTCCCTGCTACTCCGCTCCCACCTTCCCACCAGTGTCTGGGGGCATTTCTTGGTTGTCGCAATGGCTGGGAAGGCATACTTTAGTCGTTTAGTGAGTGAGGTTAACACAAGGATGTTAACTGTGTGAGGCAGTTCCAAGCCTTGAGAAAGAGATCCAACTCAAGATTTCTGTAGCTGCCTTGCTGAGAAACACGAATCGACTAATGAAACCTAGTTTTCAAGAAAATGAATAATTTCACAGAAACCCCTCCAATTTCCTCACTCTTAGTTATATGCATCTAGAAGTTCGAGCCATCTTACCACAGCTCAGGTACTGCCAGCCTCTAAATTATGGTCCTCATGGACAGGGGTTGATAAATCACCTCCTGTTGGTCTTGCAAGTCAGTGCCTGTGAAGGAGGTGGCCAGTGTGATAACCGAAGTATATAGCCATCAGCACTGACCAATCAGAGTGAAGACTAGCGGTAAAGTAGGGGGCTAGACACTCCTCTTGTACGCTGGGTGGATATCAGTTCTGCGTGAGGGCACCAGCTGGTGAAAGGCAAGGTGAAGAATGTGCAGTTCCTTGACAGTGGAAGGGCTCGGGGGAATGGCAAGCCCAAGGAGACATCTGTATGGCTTTCAGAGCATGTGATGGAAACCAGCTCCCTGTTCCACAGGAAGACTACTCAGCTCAAGAGTGAGCCTGCTGAGCCATACAGCATGCTGAGTCTCTTAGAATCTTTGGGTCTGAATTAGTTTATTAGCAGGGCCTGACAGGTAAGCGAAAAAGGGCCCCTTTTACTTGGAAGGCAGAAGGAATCACAATTGAATGATGGTAGTCACCAGCATTTCTTAAGAACCCTTGCTCTAATCCTCAGCATATATTACCTCAAGTGACCTTCTCAAGAACCTTGCAAAGTAGGAATTATTTCTCCATTTTACAAAGGAGACATCAAACCCAGAAAAACCTAAAATATCTTTCCTGGAACCACACCATAAGTGAGAAGCAGTGTCTGAAATTAGAACCAGTATCTGTCCAAATCCACAGTCCATGTTCTTTTGAGTAGTGGAAAGGAATGGAAAAAATAGGAAATATGAGGAGAAAGCAGAAGAAACTGAGGAATACACTGTAATGCATTAGAGCCAATTAGTATATAGAAGTAAAATTAAAAGGGGTCCTCCTCTTCCTCCTCTCTATCCACCCCCAGTAAATTCCATTCTTCCGCCCCGCCCCCCACAAGGTGCAAGGGAAGGTCCACTTTCTCCACTAAGCATTCCCAGGTCCACACACCCAGGCAGATCTGTACCTCCTCAGAATTCCTTGAAGACTCAAAGCCTGTATCATGTAAATTTCCACGGCCAAAATCCCAGCCACCCGTCAGGCACCACCCAGTCCTTGCAGTCCCTCCTGACCTGCTCTCTTCTGCTCACTCTGTCCCTTGCCCCCGGGTTCTCTCGGCCTTTCCCACCTTCAGCAGGACCCTCTGGTTAGCGGCGCCCTTGCCTTGACTCGCACTAGGGCTGTGCCTTTCTCGTGGTGAAGCTCCACTCAGGTATCTGTACATGGAGTCCCTTTGGGGGGACTTACGTCTGTAATTTTAATTTACACTGCTAAAGTATAAGTTCCATCGTCGTCACCACTGTTAACTTGTGTTAGCCATGGACTGCGTGCAGGCACTACGCAGAGTCCTTTAGGTCAGATCTCACAATCCTCATCCCAGTCCTGTGAGGCGGGGCCCATTATCATGGCTTTTTACACATGTGAAAACTGAGGCTTCAACTTGCCCAGTATCACACATGCCTTCTTGCTCTTTCTGCAGTCTTCCAGGTCCCTATGTCAATGGAGGGCAAACTACAGCACCTTGCAAACATTTAATGATACTTTCATTCGTTCATTCATTCACTCAAGTCCTGACTACATGCTAGAGGCAGCACATAAACAACAAAAAAAGAATACACTCCACTTTCTGCCCTCAGAAGAATTACAGTCTAGTAGGAGATGGGGACCCACCCCCCAGATCAGGCAGTTACTACATAACGTGGAAAGTGCAATGATAACGGAACACTCAGGCCCCTAAACAGCTCAGGCAGTGGACATTCCCAAAGGAGACGGATGCAGGTGGCCAGGAGTGTCTCTGGCAATGAGGAATCCTGGTGAACGCGCCCTATCTGTAAATGCCCAGGGCCAAGGTGACCTGCCCTTCATTACTGTCCTGCCTTCTCGGCAGCATCACTCTGACATCCTGCTGAGCGGTGATCTGAGGACCTGGGCCCTGAACCACCCTGAGTACTTGTCAGGAGAATCCTGCAGAGAAACCAAGTCCCCTTCCCTTATTTTTACAGATGATTGTTTGTGGCACTTACAAGCAGCTTCAAATGAGTACACAGGTTTTATTTCCCTACAGACTTTAAATAACAATGTCCTGCCACAAGCTGAAAATCTGGTTGGCACTCCTGAGGACACGTGAGCCTGCAGCTACATTCCTTTTAAGGCATCAAGCATGTTTGGAAAATAAAAATTTTAAAACACAAAAATTCTAGCATTTTCCCCCATGGAAAAAATTGGCCACCAGAAAATAGAGCTTGGGTTGTATCCTGCCTGGTTGTTTCCTTTATCGCAACGAAAACGCTGAATAAAAATAACGCTGAATGTAAAACTTCAGCAGCATTTATTTCCCATGCATCTTCCGGGTTGGCCTGATCTAGGCTGGGCTCCTCCTGCGTCTGGGGGCCGGCGGATTTCGGATGAGCTTGGCTGTCCCCTCGGCTCTGTTCCATGTGTAGAGTATACGCTTCCTGGACCAGCAGGCTAGCCAGGCACAGCCTGCTCGTGATGACGGCAGACGCGGAAGAGCAGGGGCAGAAATGCGT
>JAQZBX010009505.1:25752-46100 GCA_029593785.1 Cabassous unicinctus | reverse complement strand
AAAAAAAAAAAAAAAAGACTGGAAAGGAGAAGGATAGGTAGGAAAAATAAAAATTGTTTACTGAGACAACAGAGTAATAATTTTAAAATATTAGGGCAAGAATTTCCCCCATTCTCTACCCCTACCAAAGTTTTAGTAGCAGTGTTGCTAACTAGTTCAAAACAAAACCAATCAAAAACAAACAAACAAAAAACTTTGTTCTGTCACTTAGAATTTCCCATTACCTCTCTCTGTTCTCATTTCTTTTGGAAATACAGTGGTGATTGAACTGGAGCCAAGCTCTGTAAGCTCAAGGCTGATAATGATTTGTTACCTCCCAGAGGCCCCTTCTCCTCTGTCAAGGTATTGCTTGGTGAGAGCTAGGTCATCCTCCAGAGACTATCCCTTGAATATCATTGTTACAGGAATCTTAGAAAGAGCAAATTATTCCATTCTTGAATTGGTTTGAGAGGTTTGGAATGTCACTTAGAAAGTCTAGGAGTTGAAGAATAAAAATCTTTTGGATATCAAGGTCTTCCCAAAGGCTCTCAATGTTGGTAGGTGATCTGGAAATAAATAATCTGAGCTTTTGCATGGGAAATCCAGAGTACAGAAGAGAGAAAGAGGAAGCAAGGACATAGAAAATTCACAGTGTAAACATCTGCTAGGGAAATCTCAACAAACAAACACAAATTGGAAGCATTACTACATGATTTGCTTGGTGGTCAGTTATCATGTAAACTAATTATAGCTTCTAAAACTTCCCAATATGGTAGATAGTTGGCATGTGTGTTACAGAAAATATTGAAAAAAATCTTCTGCATAAAAGGTGGTTCTGTGATACAAACACTTTTGTATTTGTTTTGTAAAATCAAATCAAAGTTCAGTTTGAGCATTTATAAAATATTCAATCCTATGACACATCGTGAGTTTAGAAAGACCACTTTAGAGAAGTAGTAAATAGCAAAGATTTATCTTCTCTTTCTTAAATATTGAGATTTATGCTGATGTAAAAATGTTCTCTTTATGTATATAAGTTTGCCTTTATAAGTCTCAGGAAAAATATATAAAATGCTAAATCTGTCTCTTTTCTTAAAGTTGCATGTAAGCAAATGGGGTACATGGTATGTGGGAAAGATGGCTGGAGCAGGTGTTGAAATTAGGTTGTAGAAAGACGAAAATATCAGACTGGGATATACACTATTAATGGTATATATTTTCCCTGCATATGGGAACCAATGGGCATTTGTGAACAAGGATTGGATTGTTGGGAACAATGCTCTGTGATGATGGAGTCTAATGTGTGAAGGGGGGTGAATGGAACTTATGAGCACTAGTTGGGGGGTGGGGGAGGAGGGTGACTGAGAGCCTAAAATAGGCAGAAACATTTCATTTATTAATTTATTCAACCAAGAATTATTTGGCTTCGGCCATGTGACAGGTGCCAAGCTAGGTGATAAGAATTATAGAGCAAAATGCTAAAGTTGAGGATTTCATAAAACCATTCAGTCTGTGGGCACAACCGAGAGAAAATCATATCTTATGGTAGGCAGTAAGTAAAGAGGAAAGTAAGTAAAGAGGATAGGCTTAGCCGATGACTGGATAGAATTAAAGAAAGGACCTTCATGCTTGGAAGTGCACCTTCCTAGACAAAGAAAGTCAGTAGGAAGAGGGGTTTGTGAGGAGAGTGGTGGTGGTGGTAATGGGGGATGGCAATGAATTTGAAGTTGATCTTTAAGTCATACAAAACAAAATATGCATTCAATTATAATAGTTAACTTACTCATGATGTCGTTTGTTGTAAAAGGTCACATTTTATGGCATGAAGTTTCAAAGCACCTATAACATTTGTTGGAATACTTTCTATGTTTTGTTTCCTCTTCAATATTTATATGTAGCAATTAGAGTATGTGAAAACTTGACTTATATATTCCTTTTGAAGTATAACTTTTAGTAAAAAAGCTTATTTTTCATTAAAAAAGCTTATTTTTCATTAAAAGGAGACTGACAGTTCTAAAATTTTTAAAAAATTAACTAGGGAAACTTTGTACTTAGTGCTTATCATTAATGTGTGATAAAAATAAATTCAAGACAAAGGAAAAAGATATATTCATCTGAATATTGGAGAAAACCACATATGTAGGAATTACCCAATTAAAGAAAAAATTATTTTATTGTCTTTTTTTTAATCTGATAATTGGCTTAATTTTCTAACATTGTTGTTCTGAAATGGTAATTATATAAAAAACTACAAAAGGTATGTTTTTGGCACTTCATGTTTTATAATTTTGGGGGTGGGGAATAAAACAATCCTGCCAAAAAAAGACCCCTCTGTTCAATACAGAAGAAAGAGAGGGAGCACAATTTGTTGTCGGGTACGCATCATCAGATTTACATGCATGTAAGGTAACACAAAAGTGACTGTGTCTGGACAGAATTTCATGCAAATTTATCCAGTAAAGTAGAAGAAAGAGCAATTAAAATTCTTATTTCCCTGAGAGATAACTGGTTGTACCACACCTTGTGATCGTCTTCTGTTTACCTTGTGAGAGAGACCCCCTGAGCCAAGTTTGGAGATTGGCCTTTACAGTTTCAAGGGTCAGAAGTCCCTAACATTGCATTGGAAAATCAAAAGGTTGGGCCCCTTATCTCACCTATTGTGTTTTCTAGAAGAAACCCTAAATCCTAAAGGGATGCAGAGGAGGCAGCCACCTCCCTCCTCAAAGAAAATGTCACATCATTTCAACCTTACACAATCCACTGTTTTATAGAAATTAACTCATTTAATAATCACAACACTGCAAGGCATGTACAAGTACAATTATGCCCCATTTTTTTTGAGTGATGAAACTGATGCTTAGTAAGGTTAAGAATGAGTTTTAAAGTCATGTAAATAATAAGAAGGAGATGATTATTCCAGCTCTCTCTGCATCTCACGTTTTTTGTTTGTTTGTTTGTTTGTTTTTAGGAGGTACCAGGGATTGAACCCCGGACCTCGTACATGGGAAACAGGCCCTCAACCACTGAGTTATATCTGCTCCCTGCATCTGACACTTTTATATCTTAAATGAGGCATCATAGAAAAGTCATTTTTACATGTTACATTGAGAGGTAGTGATAAGAAACCATTCGTTTTCATTGTTCTTGCCCTGAGTATGTATGCACACATATGCCCTGTGTTGTAAATAAGTGTGCCCTCGGATGAAGTCTGTCTCACAGAGATTTATCAGACTCCAGAAGTAGGAAATTAATAAAGGCAATTGGAGTTTTAATAGGAAGAGTACTTTTCTGGGATCCAGAAGATTATATACCCATCCAGTCATTCATTTGTTCTTCTGCATAGGTACTCTGCAGGGGAAGGAAGAAAATCAGAGGTTGTCTCTTCCCTCAAAGATAACACTGATGCCCTTCCTTGACAGGGGCCATGTACTGAGTTAGATGCTCTGTAAGCCTTAATCCATTTCATTCTGACATTTGCCCTGTGCTGTAGGTATTGCAGCTGCCCCTGTTTTCCCCATGAGGAAACTGAGAATCAGAGTGATTATGTCCAAACCACACAGCTTATGGCAGAGCCGAGTTTTGAGTCTATGAATTTATGTTTTTCCTGACAGCAAATCCCATGCTCTTAACTGCCTAGTGCATGAGTGTAAAAAAGTGCTACGGTAAGGGTTAGTGCAAGATACAGTTCTGACAGAAGGGAGGCAGTGACAGGCAATGTGGTGGAGCTCACCAAGGGAGGCTTTAGCAGATGAGTAAACATGTCTGAGCTGTGATGCAGATGGAGTAATGACGATTTCATGGAATTGTAACTAATAGGAAGAAACTTGCTCTCGACTAGGTGCTTAAATGATAGTAGCCACTTACTCATATTCTAATTTAAGTCCCAATTACTGTTCAGGGTTTTTCTTTGCTTTTCTTTCTTTTCTCATTCTCGCCTTCTATTTTCACTGGTATTTCAGAGGCAGAAGTTACTCTGTGTATATACATGTTTTCTCTCCTTTACTTTAAAAGTGTAGTCTAAAGGTTTGGGAAATGATTAAAGATCAGGTACCTTTCCAACATATTTGCGCTTCGATATGAACTCATCGGGGCTGATAACAATTGGGATGAGAAATGGGGGCATATTCCTCTAAGCTTTAGAAAATACTGTCGCTGTTTCTGGCCCAATTTCTCCTTTAAGTTGCAGAGGAAAAAGGGCTTAGTGGGGGAGGGGATGTCTTCAGAGTCTTTCGTTTATGAGAATGAGGATACTACAACTTGTTCGGGAACTTGTATCTCATGGTTAGCGGACTTCATTCATAGATTTAACTGAACAACAACTCCACAACAGTAGAGAAGAGAATGAAAATTAGAGCCAGAGAAAAGAATTTGCAGGGTTTACAATCACCTTTTAAAAGGAGTCAAAGGTTGATAGCGCAACCAAAACATCAAAATATACTAAAGCAGGGGTTCTTAACCAGGGGTCCATGAGCTTGAATTGAAATTCAAAAAAACATTATTCTTGTGGGGATGTCTTGGTGCGAGTGTGATATATTTATTAAATAATACACAGTATGGTGTGGACTTGGTAAGGGGTCCGTGGTTTTCACCTGAACGGCAAAGGGATCTGTGGATCAAAAAAGTTTAAGAACCCCTCTACTAAAGGATATTTAAAACTTTGTCACCTGTAGAAAAAAAAAGTTTTTCACTTTTTGTTGCTGAATGCATGCCTTTTTAAATAACTTTTTATTGCTGCCTGATACCATACTTTTAAAGCATGTACGTAACCTCATTCAACAGAAAACGGTTTACTTTATGATAAAATCTGTTACATTACATACCTTTTAGTCAAAGCTAACCATAGTATTATAAAGTTTAGCCCTGTATAATTAATATTAATAACAGCAATCCACTTTACAGTATGGTTAATACATGATTTGTGGAACAAAACCTAGGGTACATTTTCAGAGGGTAATAAGAAGCTATCTTTGATTGACACTGCCTTTAATTTCCAAAGTTGTCTAATTGCTACCTCAATTAGTAAAAAAAAAAAAAAAAAAAAAAGTGCAGAAAAGAAATGTGATTTCCAATACTTACCTAATACTTTAAAGAAGTTAAGAAATTTAGAAATTCCTGGAACCTGTGGCTTTATTAGAAAATGCTACACATGTATTGCAACTCTCTAGATATTGCTCTGAGTAAGAAATTTGTGGGTGATAACCAAGTTGGTTTTTCTTTCCATTCTTGTTTTTTTACTTTCAGTTAATAAGTTCCCCAAGGAGACATGTGCTTCTCTAAACTCTTGCCAACTAGAGGATATCAGGATCTTTTTGCTTTTAGTTCTTTTCTCTGGTTGCCATTCTTTCACAGTAGTTATTGGGAGAAAATAAGATTCAACAATGTGATTTTTTTTTTTTTTTCTGCTCATTTTCTTTCATTGCAAATTTTCATGGCATTGTTCCCAGGTTCCCTTAAGGTTTATTTTGAGCCTGGTATTTTAACCTGTTACTGTCACCTTGTTTCTTCTTGACCCTAATGCATGATTTCCTTAGTAGCCCGTCTTTTCTTAAATTTATATTATAATTTTTGACTGGTCAAGAGAAATAGAGGGGCAGGGTCTAGCATGACATTATTAGTAATCCTCTTATTCTATTTGGGTTTTGGGGGATTAGCAATTAGAAGCAAAAGGCGTGTTATTTGATTTGTGATAGAAAATTAGATTAATAATCAGCCAAATTTTTTCATTTTGTTTTTGGCATACCAGAATCTATTTGACTGATAACATTATCAGGGGTTTGTGTTCCTGATACATCTTAAGATGTTCTCCATATCAGTTTCTAACCTCTTAGAGACTACATACATCTCTTATTGACTTTACAATTAAAGGACAAAAATTCAGTTGACTAGTTAAAATATAAAACGCACTTCTGATCAAACTTACATGAAAAATTTTGTCATGGGATTGCCCTGAATTCTGGATTCTACTGCTTGCATCACTGGCATGGGGTAGTGTCTCACATGGTGATTTTTGTTGTTTACCTATTCTATGATACCAAAGTTAGAAATGTAAGAAGATCCTACCAAATGTTACATTACACTTATTGCCCTTCAGTATAGTGAAGTGGGAAGTGTCAAGACTTTGGTGTTGCATGTATTTCCACTGGAATCTCAACCCCATACCTCTGCATTAGTTTTCTCATCTATATAAGGGCTAAAGATCTGCCTTGACTGTTGTTTTTTCTGCAGTTCAACTGATAAAATAATAATATTGTTAATAAACTATTACACATATGTTTTAAAATATATGTTCATGATTAAAAGACTTAGCTTAACCAGAATCTTATCCATTCCTGATATAATGTTAACAAAATATTATATACTTATTTAAAAATTTTATTCATGACAGAAAATTCCAAAATAACAGAAATATATAAAGAAAAAGGAAGAGTCACCTATTGTTCTGCATTAAGTCATAAGCCTCCCAAAGACATGTTCAGGTCCTAGCCTCTGGATCTGTGAATGTGAACTCATTTCTACATAGAATCTTTGAAGATGTGTCATTAGTTACAGTGAGGTCAACTGTCAGGGTAAGCCTTAACTCAATCTGATTGGAGTCCTTATAAGTAGAAGAAATTGGTCACATTAGTAGTAGGAGACAGAAGGAAACAGATGGTCATATGACAGAGGCAGAGAATGAGTTATGGATTGCCAGCAAGCCACACCAGCACACTTTGAATTTCAGAGAAAGCATGATCTTGCCAACAACTTGATTTTGGACTTTTAGCATCCAAGACTGTGAAAGACAATAAAATCTTGTTGTTTAGCCAATTAGTCTGTGGTTTTTGTAATAGCAGCCCTGGCAAACTAAGATACCTTTTTTCTACTCCCAATCCAGTGTTCTTCCAATGGATTACTTCACTTAACAGTTTGATATATAACTTTTCAGATAAGATAGAGACAGTCAGATGTCCTCTTCCCTTCCCTACCTCACCCCCCTTCAGAAAAAAAAAACACCAAGATTTTGAATATACATGCTTTTCATTTTAAACTAGGTTTTCAGTCAGTTTTTGGAAAGGATGTTTCACCAATATTTGCTGAGTTGCCCTTGCTTTTATACTAGCTGTTACTAAAAATGATCTAAATACTAAAGAAGAGGGGAATGGGATTGAGTACATACTTAACTTTTTGGAATTATTGATTAATTGTGATAGGAGTTCTGCAGGAATGACACTTAAATACATATCTTAACATTATAGATAAAGAGACAGAGGCTAAGCCAAATTAAAAACAGGCTCTTAAAGTATTGGTCTGTAAATTTCAGCAGAGATGAAGTGTGTAAATTAGTGTTCACTAGAATGTTCGCTAGCCAAACATGAAAACAAAAGTGCTTACAGCTTGCTAATGAATCCTGCGTGTCAAATTTGATTGCAGAAAAAAGATCCATCCAGCTCCATGGGTAAGAACCATTGTTCTCATGAGTCCAGAGAAAAGTGTCCCGTTCTATTCTGCTACTTAGTTGTGTCCTTTCTCCTTAATAGCTACCTGTTATCTTCCCAAATTATTGTGGCAATAAAATGGGATGCTTTTTATTCAAAATTTATCAAATTCCAGAGAAAAATATTATATAACTATAGTATTTTGCTGAACTTTTGATGCTCTTCTGGCTATAGTGTTTATACATTTTGCAAATTTTTAGTGACCGTCTACCAGATCAGACTAGTCAAGGAATAGTCATTAAAACTGTTTGTCATGGACTGTGATGAGTATAGACATTGGGAGTACTTAGAACTTTTATAGCAAATCAACAGAGCAATTTTACATCTGTAGAATCTAGTTATAAAATAAATGAGCTTGTATTTATGTCTTTTCTTTCTATTTCATTTTTCTAGCAGTTGCTTTGGCATTCTATAAACCATTGGTCTATTCCATATTGGAAATAAAAAGACCTTATTCACCAAGGAAAGTGTGAGAGGCGCTGTGCTCGAGGATAGGCACTAGGCGAGACCTGGGGGACACAGCAGAGGGCAGGTCCAGACCTAGTCCCTGCTCTCAAATAACTATTTCAAGTGAGTGTCATTCCAAGTGAAATAAGTGTCACTCCTCAGGGGCCTGCTTTCCTTCTCTCTCTGCTCCCTCTCCTTGTCTCCCCACCTACTCCCCCATTCCTCCTCTTCCCCTCTCCCATCTTCCTCCTTCCTGCCCCCTCCTCCTCCTTTCTCCCGCCCTACCTTGCCATGGCTTGTTTCCTCCACTGTCCCCATTTAACTTTCATTTGTTTTTCTCCTATTCCGATTTATTTGTCTGAAAAGCTTTATCTAAACAATACCATATCATCATGTTAATATCAGTTATTGTGAACAAAGACAGGGCTATTCCAATATGTCATTCTTTTATTCTCTTCCTGCTTACCAAGGACTACGTGCCTACCTCTCCACTCCTTTCTTCCTCCTTCCTTCCCTTGCTTCTTTTCATCCATCTGTTGAGCAACTTATTTAGTACTTATTAAGCTGCTACTATATGGCAAGCCTTGTGCCTTGCTCCCCACTATATCCCTGGCCCCCTTCTCTCTCCTTAGTTCCCAAAGGAAAAAAAATAAGCAAAAGTCATAAGAGAACTTGAATTTGGGGTTCTGTGTTTAACCTGGGCATATACTATCTTAGGATGCTTTGTTTTGCATATATCCTTCCAAAAGAAAAAAAGAGACTCTTAAAGTATGTAGAAGGTGAAATTCAAAGTTATTATTATTAAGAATAATATGATTGCATGTCTTCTAAACAGGCAAGTGGTGGAGGGAAAACACAGGCAATGGAGTAAATTATTATACTGCTGATTTTTTTTAGTAAAATTTTTCGCTAGAAATTGAGACGAAAATACTAAAGTCAGCTGTGCCTTAGTGTGAATTGGGCCTTGGCACCTGAGGCAAGTCATTCAGTCAGGAAGCCAGGATGTGCCCCTGTGGCATTAGAAGACCTGGGCCTGTTTCAAGGATTAGATATAATGTATTAAAATATGCAGCTCCCAGCCTGGCACATAGTAGGCACTAATTAAACAGACTTTTTTTCTTTAGTCACTTCAAATAATTAGGGCAGAAGGAAAGTATCAATTTTTGTAAGAATAAGATATCACAAAAAGGAAGACAGTGATTTAAAGGAACTTAGAAATAGAAAGTGTAAGACATCCAGGCAAGGAATTACCCTTAACCTCACTGAATTATATACAGGGTTATCTTATAATTTATTATCTTAACTGGGACACATTTGAGAGTCAAAGTCACAGTTAATAATTATGCTTAGAATAATTGTATACTGAACCTGAGCCAGGTCAACCAGGCACAGTCCCTCTAGTTATATCTCTTAGTACCATCTCCATCTGTCCACCAACCCTGGCTTTCGCTGCTGATTTTGGCTTCCACTCAGAGCCCTGCCGTCATTCCAGCCCCAATACTCCTTTTTGACATTTGCTCCATCTGAAACTACAGGCCAGGATAGTAGCTTTGGATTCCAAAATTTGAATATGCACATGGATCACCTGGGGATCTTGTTAAAATGAAGATTTGGATTCAGAAGGTCTGGCATGAGGCCTAAGAATCTGTATTTCTGACAAGTTTCCAGGTCATTTTGATGCTGCTGATCACGGGCGCACACATTGGAAACGTGTAGGTTCACATTTTGAGAGATAAGGACTCTTTATGATTTAATTCACCCTTCTAGTTAGAACACATTGATTAGATAGTTTGATGGCCCTTCAGCCAGGTGCTTGCTTTGGCACTTTTGGCCTGGGGTAGGTTTTTAGATTCCGTGGCTTCTCAAGCAAATATCACGCAGTGGGTTGGTTTAAACAATGGGAATTTATTGGCTCACGGTATTGAAGCTAGGAAATAGCCAAATCACAGCATGTCAGGGCAAGGCTTTTCTCCATACGATTGGCTTTCTGGGGCTGGCTGCTGGTGATCCTTGGTCCTGGCCTCCTCTGTCACATGGCAATGCACATGGCAATGCACATGTGATGGCCTCCCCCTTCTGTTCCAGGTTCCACTCATGTTCAGCTTCTGGCTGCTCCCTCTGTGGCTTTCTATCTATCTGTCTGAATTTCATTCTCTTATAAAGGATTCCAGTAATAGGATTAAGACCCATCCTGACTGAGTCGGGCCACCTCTTAACTGAAGTAACTTCCTCAGAAGGTCGAAGGTCGTACTTACAATGCGTTTACACCCACAGGAATGGATTAAGTTTAAGAGCATGCTTTTCTGGGGTACATAGCTTCAAGCCATCACAGTAGGTCACAGAAAGCAGTAGGCTGTTGGCAGGTTTTGGCCGTTTTTCTTTTTCCTAGAAGTGAAGATAGGCAGGAGATCCGTATACTAAAATGATATATTCAATGTATTCAGTTGTCCTGTTTAGTTTCATTGCATGGATGGTCACTAAAAAAACATCTTTGAAATGTGCTGTCAGCAGCAAACACTCCTCTGAACCAGTACATTCAAAATTGAAAGCTCAGTGAATGTTTCCTCTCTTGTTTAAGCCAAGAAACAAGGGTTTTCAAAATACAAAATCCACAGTACTTTATCCAAAGAAAGATTTTACAGATGGGCATGCTTAGGTGGCATTGGTATAGCAATGTGAAACAGGGCAGTATTTTGAGCAGCTCTTGGTTAATTGGAGGTAATCAAATTGTAAAAGTTCTTGGTATTGTCCAGGGAGCTTAATTTGATACAATTAGTTTAGTAACTTAAACAAATAATTTCTAATAGTGAACCAAAATGGATTTTGTAATTTTGATTTGCAGAGAATTTGATGTTTTATCATGATAAAAATAATATAAATGAAAATAAGGATATATCATTCCTATAGAAAGAATGCTTTATTAATATCTTGTTAATTCAATCCTTTCAGTTTTTCTAAGTTTTGTTTCTCAAACTCAGACTAAGAATACTTTTTGGCTGTCATTTTTATTATGACCCAAAGTGTGTTCTCTTATGTTTACTACTTTTTATGAAAATTGTATTTTCACTTGGTGACTTGCTATATTTATATACATATATTGCTTCATACAAAGGAGTATTAAGGAAAGTTCCACACTCTCAATTGTCAAATAATCATTTGGGATGATATTATTTACATGTGTGAAAAAGTAGCATATAATATAAAAAGTTTTAAATTAGGAGCAAAGTGGTTGGTAGTCACCAAGTTAATTATTTAGGTATTTGTTAAATATTCACTACCTACAAAGCATAATGCTAGCTACAAGGCATACATCAATGAAAAAATATCATCTCTGTCCTCTTACTGTTTATAATTTAGTGGGTTTGGTCATCAGAGAAGGAGCAGTTATCCTTAGAGACCATTGCTCCCATGTCAGAAGCCCCCTACACTAACTTCCAACAATGATCACTTTATTTTTGATAACTCCCGGGAAATTTCTTCCTAATCCCTTGATTCTTGGCTTCTTCACCAAATGCATATTCCACTCACTGTATACTCATTCCAAGCCATCCTCCTCCTCTGCCTCTGTCTCCTGAGTTCTCTTTCTTTATAGTCTGCTATTTCCACACCCAAACCATTTTTGAAGCTTGCCTTCCTTGAAAGGCAGTAGAGCAGAGCGGGAAGAGTGATGATGGATCTAGTACTGGCTTTAAGGGTCAGCTTTGCCATTCCTTAGCAGTACTAACTTTAGTAAATCACAGGATCTTTCTGAGCTTCAAACATTTTCTCATTAGTAAACTGAGGGAAAGCCTAACTATTTGACTTCACAGGGTCCTTATGCAGTACACATTAGATCAATTATGAGATTTATTTTATAAATAGAAAAGTGATATAAAAATACCTTGCTATTCCTCTTCTACTATAAGATCTTATTTTTCTGTATCCTCCAAATACTATTGTTGGTCTTCTATTATGTCATATATTTGTAAATTATTTATTTTTCCCCCCATTGATGCAGATCTTTAAGAAGTTTCCTTAGATGATATCATTTGACATTATCCATCCCTGAATGTCAAATGCAGTTATCTTTGGTTATGAATATCATGTAACTGGTCAGCCTGTACTCTTATAATCATGGTGATATTGAAACTTCATTTACACTTCTGAAAAATCATGGCTGTTCAGTTTATGCTCACTTAAAAAGGTAGGTAGAAAGGACTTTATAACAATGAGTTGAAGGTACACTGTGATTTTCTGGTTTTACGAAGTGCTACAAAACGGATTACCTCAGATGACTCCTTTCAATTTAATGGTGGCTCTTAGAGCTTCCTAAATATAAAGTTTACTTGTTCCCCATGCCCCTTATAATATTCCACCTAATTTTTCAGATACTTCCCCTTACTAAACCCAGGCATGTGTTTCCTGCTGAGATGTATCAGTAGGATTTCGACAGAAATGTGGTTTAAAGTTAGGAAACCAGTTTCTAAATCTATGTTTGTCACTATCAATATAATTTTAGCAAGTTCTTTGACTTCATTTTCAATTTATCAAGCTCTTTAAAATGGGAAAACTGGTTTGCTATCTTATTCACAGGAATGTTTAGAATAATGTAACTGTAATGAATATCCAAATTATTTGTACAATTAAAATGTTTAGAGATTCAGAGTACTTTATAGGTGGATCTATTTTATTTAAATAAATCAGGTTATTTGGTCTTAGAAGATACTAGTGCTTTGGCAAGAATCTAAATAATAATACTTTATAATTTGCCCCCAAAACCCTTGCTGGCTTCTGATTTTTAAAGATGTCCAGTAAGTTCATTAATACCACTATTACTGATGGTTATGGATTTTAACTCTAGATATAGAAATAGTAAAGAATTCTTGGTCTAAATGTCTTGGATATGAAATAAAGAGTTGACATTATTAAGAAAAAAATCATAAAACATGGACTACAAAAAAGTCAAAGGCACTAGGAAAGAGAAGTCTGGAAGACAAATAAAGAAAGGTTGGTAAGTTGTAGCAGTCGGGGTCCAATCTGGAAACTGGCTCCCATGCCATGTTATCCATTAAATTTTTTAAATTCAAGGCACTATTTACAATGGTGTTGAAAGAGCTAAAAAGCCAGTTAGGGGATAATGAAGCAAGCAACCCAGGAATCAATTACAGAAACAAGCTGCTATTACAACTAGAGCTGGAAGGGCAAAGGAGGAGTTGGTGTTAGTAGAACTCAAGAGCCAGAGCTTCCAGGTGGGAGTCAAATTTAGAAGATGCTTCCTGGCAAGAGTTGGGAGCAAGGAGCAGTTGCAGCCCAGACTGGAGACCAGAGGCCACCTAAGTAAAAGGGGATGTGTCAGGGAGTGGTGGGGGTAGGATACCAGGCATTTTCTCTTTTTCCCACTAAGTCTTCAGCAAGTATCTCCAACTAGCTGACCCTACTCATAAGGCAGTAGGCAAGGGAGCCTGGGAAATGAAGTTTGCAGGGAAAGGGAGAGAAATGGATCCAAGAACAAGCCAGCAAGTGACCATATAGAAGATAAAGGAGGGCTTGATTCAGAATGTGGAGTCAGAGAACCCTTCACAATACTTATTTTAATATTTACTTGTTCTCTAAGCTCAAGAAGAGCTTGGTGACTCAGGCATCTTGTAGGCTTAGAATCTGTGGGATGAAAGCTCCAGCTTCCTTATGGAATAGTCCTGGCTCACCCATTAAAGTGAAGAGAGGAACTTTTTGGGGGGATGGAGACTGAAGGAGAAAACATCATGGATTATGCATTCTAATCATTCATCTCAAAATTTCTCTAAAAGTGGGGAGATAAATTGGTCTAATATGATTGCAGTATTTCTCCCTGTATTAGTCAGGCAAAGGAGTGCTAATGCAAAACACCAGAGATTGGTTGGTCTTTATAAAGGGTATTTATTTATTTGGGGTAGAAGTCCACAGTTACCAGGCCATAAAGCATAAGTTTCTTCCCTCACCAAAGTCCATTGCCACAGTGTTGGAGCAAGACAGCTGCCGATGTTTGCCAGGGTTCAGGCTTCTTGGGTTCCTCTCTTCCCGGGGCTGCGTTTCTCTCCGGGCTCGGCGCCTTTGTTTCCTCCACAATGTTAACTGTAGGCTATGAGGCTCTCTAGGCTTTGCTTCTCTCCACAAGGCCACCTGTGAACTCTCAGGCGAATGGCTCGTCTATCCCAGGGCCTTCTCGCCAACATCAAAACTCCAACATCAAAACTGCAACTCAAAAACTGCCCTCTCTGTCCTTTGCCTTGCCTTTTATATTCGATTCCCCCACCCACCAAGGGGTGGGGCTCAACGCCCTACTGACATGGCTCAGTCAACGCCCTAATCATAACTTAATCATGCCCAGATTAACAGATCAGTTTACAAGCATGATCCAATTATATTTTTGGAATTCACAATTACATCAAATTGCCCAACGGATACACTCCCTTACACACACTCCCAAAACACAACACCTTTCTTCCCCTGCTTGCTGAAGGCTGAAAATACCGGAGAGAAAAAGTCTTTCATTCCACAATTAGAGATAAAAGGTTTGAATTACAAGTGCCTAGTTGAAGTAACATTTTTTCTGTGAGGGAACTTCAGTCAAAGGATAATCAATCATTCAAGCTGTCAGTCCATTCTTCAGTGAATGACTCAAGGAGCACCACGGTGTTACACAAAATGGCAAGAGTACATGCCCTAAGGAGAGGAAAAAGAATGCGAGGGAGCCAGAGGAAAAACTGAAGATTTTGACAATTCTTCCTAGGGTGATCCTCTTTTCCTATATGTGAGCAAAATAGACGGTGATTTCATCACGTGAGCACATAGGTAGTAGGCAACTCTTCTTCATAAAGCATGTAAAGATTCTTGATTCTCTAAATAGACACCTGTCCCCATAAAAGAGCTTTTTTCCCCCCAGAAATTTGTTAATCCATGTAATCAAGATGATCCTTTCTCTGAGATAAGGTTTTTAGTTCTTCGGTTATACATTTATGTTAGCTCTTTTGGCAAGACCATATATCATTTTATGAGTCTTTTTAAAAAATGGCCCCACTCTGGCTATAAGTGACCTTTTAATTTTTATCAAAGGACAGAATATCTGGCCTGCTGGCTTGTTTACTGAAAATTTCCTAGAGATTTGTAAAGTGGGATTAAAATATCCTCAGATTCAATTTTCCTGAACTGGGATTTGATGGCAGTTGGCCATATTTAGTTCTCTTCATACCCACAACATACAATTGCATGTTCACTTGTCTGGTTGTTGGATATTATCTAGGTGAATCCCTCAAATGTGGCCCCAAAGCTCCTGTGGGAGAAATTCTTCATTTCCCTGGCCCCTACCAAGAAAAATTAAACCAAAAATTTGGTCTTTTTTGGGTGAGAAATTTTAGTGTCCATGTGTCTCTGTAATTTCAACATTCACCTCAGGAGATTCTGAAGCACATTAAAGTTTGAGAACCTTTGATACACATTTAACATTTGAAATATACTTGGATAATTTTGAGTGGTTATTAATACATATCCTGAGACATGGTAGAATATCCTTTATGTTTGTCACTGCACTGGTTTTATATTGCTGTGTGACAAATTTCCACAAATTTAACAGTTTAAAACAACACCCATAACTCATAGTTGTGTAGGTCAGAAGTCCAGGCAGGCCCCACTGGGCTCTTGTCTAGAGGGCCTGGGAAGGAACCCACTTCCAGGCTTATTCAGGTGGTCTGCAGAATTTAGTTCCTTGTGATTGTAGGACTGAAGTTCCTTTTCCTTGCTTGTCATCTGGAGGTCTCTCTCAGCTCTTTAGGAATGGCTTCTATCTTAAAGCTAACAATGGCATATCAAAAAAAAAAAAAAAAACCTTTGTGGTTTGAATCTCTCTGACTTCTTCTTTAGCCACTAACCAGAGAAAGCTCTGTGTGTTTAAGAGTTTATGAGATTAGACCGGGCTCACCCAGATAATCTCCACTGTTCCATATAACATAACAATCTGGAGGAACTAGCTCATCATATTTATAGGGTCTGGGATTTAGGAGTGGAATCTTGGGGGAGGGGCATTTTTAAAATTCTTCCTACCACAGTTACTATGTTGAGGAACATAGATAAAGACATAAGAACATCCACAGTCTATTTCTCAAACAGACACTACTATGTGGTTGTGAGCTATTGTGATTGTCCAACTCAACAAATAGTTATAGACAATTAATATATTTTTTACCAGGTGCCCAGCAAGAATTAATAAAGGAATAAGAACTGGAATTTGCTTGTCAAGAGCTTGCATTTTATGCTTAAACACCTGTAGCGATAGAGAAACTTATTTGACCTTTTGATAATTTTATTGGAATGATTTCCCGTATATTGTACACAGATGTAATCCTGTATAACTTCTAATCTGTGATCTTCTGTACTCTTGGCTGGTAATAAAAGCACATTACAACCATAGTCCCTGAAAGTGTTCTTTTCTTCAGGTTTAGCATTCCCCTAGTTCTCTGACTATATTTTATTATGTGGGCTTCAAGTCCCTTCAACATGTTAGTTACATTTTTAACTGAAAATAGTCAGTTTCACTTAACATCTGTTCCTCAGTTTCCTCAAAATCAAAGAAAATTTGCATTTGTTAAAGTTGTTTTTCCAAGTTAAAATAACTGTGTTGCCTAAACTAAGCAAAAACAGTACAAAATATAGGACTCTATTGGAGAGACACTGGAGTAACTCAAAAAAATTCGGGACAAGTTGGTCATCCAATACTTTGAAAAGGAAAGAACCAGAGAAATGATGGGAACCCCAGTGTCAGTAGTTTTTATACTTTCTTTCTAGAGGTTAACTTATAAAGACCTAGTTCCAATGACTCCCTTTTTTTGTCTCTGGCTCCAAATTCAGTCATAGCAATAGGAGATCATGCCTATTGGGGATTCTTACAGCAGCAGAAACTGGGCACCAGTTGCCACCTCCATGAGTGCTCAGTACATATCATCACTTGGCTGCTAAAACACACACAACACATACTACACACAACCTTCTCATACATCCAAAGATGTTTCTACCAAATATTTTCCACCTATTTCACATAAACCACAAATGCCCCCAAGGGAACTAAATCTAAGTCATGCCCAGCGATTGCTCCTAGGGGTAATATCAAGAAGGCCCTCTTTTCTGAGGTCAAGAAAACCAATTAATGTACATTCCCCCTTTAGTTCTGTAACAGTTGAACATTTACAACTAATGGACTAAGTATATTTCTCTACCACCACCACACCCTAAGTACAGCAGTGGAGATAATACTTAAGGAGAAGAGGAATAAGTTTTTAAACTTGACACTTGACAGCAAACAAAGAAATCCAGATATAGATTGCACTCCTAGTTTCTGCATCTGTTTCCAAAGCCATAGCTAGTATTTGTGACTAACCAGCTTCACTAACACATTTCATATTTACTTTTCTTATTTAGCAATTAAACTAATTAGGGAACTTTGCCAGAAGGGTTGTCATGTCAGGGAATGAAGTCTTGTTGTCTCCACCTACCAAAATTGGCTTGAAAATATTTTCTTTTCTGTAGAGTAGAATGAGAAGTGCTCTGTTGGCTCCTGAGGGGCCACCTCCCAACCCATTTTGTACAGTAGCCATCTTTTGTTTCCTTGGTAGTCAAGGTCAATGATCTCAGCCAATGCATAGCCTCTTATTCCCTGGGTGACCTGTGTGACGTGAAATGGCCAGTTATCTGTCTTACTTGTAGAAAGTGTCCTTGCTTCAGGCCAGCAGAACCTATTGTGGTAGGGAATTGTGAGAAGTGTCACTTCCACAGTCTGGAAAACAAAGACTTGTTTTCCAAATTGATATTGTGGCTAAGAGAGAGGCAGCCCCAAATATCAGTAGCTGTTCAGAGCATATATCACATCCTGAAAGGCACCCCTCAGACTAGGTATTATCTTCCGGTGGCACCACAGCTGATTTTTAATAGGTCATTTTCATTATTTTATAAGGTCAGTAGCTTCATGGTGATAGAGTAGTTAATAATAGCAATAACTCCAAGGGAAATTTTCCATTTGCTTTACTTTTTCTATGATATGATTTCCTTGATTAATATTAATGCTGTGTGGGAAGCAATGGCAGTATATAATGCATTCTGACGTCCATGGGTGGTGGTGGTGACAGAATGGTCAGGAAAGGCAAGACCAATTCAAGATAAGTGTTTATTCCATTGAGGGCAGGTCACTATTCTCTTTATAATCAAAGATACCTAATACGACTGATCTGCCACAAAGAGCAAAGAATTTCTCAAAGTTCTTTGCTTTATCAAGATCTTAAGATTGGGCACTGTTGTTGGAAAACTGGGCATTCAGATCAACCTTGTGAATGAAGCACCCAGTTTCTGCCAATGTATATCCTCTACTTCGTCCTTGATGGCTGCTGTATTCATGATCCCACTGAGCAAACCTGGATTCAGAAGGTAGGATGATTGACAGTCATGAGAAAAGTCACATTGTATACTTTATTATTAAGATCGTCTTTTACATGGGTTGCCTTTTTTTTTTTTTTTCAGGAGGGTACCGGGAGTTGAACCTGGGACCTGGTACATGTGAAGCGCATGCTCAACTACTGAGCTACACCCACTCCACACATTGGTGGCTTTTTAATAGGCATTTACATGGGAGATGAATATTTCAAGCCCTTGGCCTATTCTGAAAGATTTATCAATATCATCCTTCCTCCAACTTCTATTAAAAAATCCTCAAAACTGGCCATTTTCAAGTCCATATACCAGTTGGTTACTGCCAAAGAATGGAGTAAACGAACACCTCAGACTATCTTTTTTTCTAAGGAGACTGTACAACAAAATTTAAGACTCAAAAGTCCCATCTGTTTGGTACACTTCTCCATTTGGGCCTAACCTAACCAGGATGACATTTTTCATTCTCGTTACATTTTTCATGAAAAATTATTTTAAGACTAGGTGGAAATTAAAGAAGGAACAGTTGCTCATATACCTTTGGGGTCTTAGCAACTCATTTCTACATATAGCACTTCCCCTTAATGAAAGAGGACTACTGAGAATGCCTAATTATGGTTTAATGGATCAGGTGGTACTCGGTTTATGACAGCCAATTCGGTAGAGAGTCAGAAACTATTCTCAAAGGGCGAAGTCACCCAATAAAGAGTGCCTTGCTCTATAACCCTAATTGTACTGACAATACTTCTCCTAGTCTGCTCCAGATATCTGGAGTACCATCTGATCTACTCTGCCTTTGTGAGAGTCAAGGGCCAGAGCCATCTTCACTGAAGTCTAGGCTAGTTGAAGCCTTCTAGGTGATGTGCCTTCTTCTTAGTGGTAAAGACAGCAAGTTTTAAGAACTTGTCCTTCACTATGGAGGGGTATGTAAACATGCTTCAGATTATTATATTACCCATCACTGAGCAGGCAGATCCATGTACTGTAGAGTTATCTTCTATCCCTTATCATCTTATCTTACCAAGATAGACAATCCTTACCACGTTTCCTCCATTTGGCTCCGTTGGTTTCATCAATACATGGGACCATGGTGATGTTTAGTAGGATATAATGTGGCAGTTAAAGTACTTATGAACTAGATTGTGTCATAGAACCAGAGCTAATCTAATCCTGGGACATGAAAGTGAAAGTGTATCCCTGCTTCTATAGGTGAAAGTAAATTCCTTCTTGTTCGTTGAATTGTTTAAATAAGTAAGGGAGTCAGGAACCAAAGCAGGCCATCAAAATGGTTGACAGAATAGAAGCATGGCTGTTAGTGACTTAGCACTGTTTATCAAGGACAGTTGTTGGAGAAATGGGAATTTTTATGAGGTAGATAGCCACCTCAACAATGTTTGTGACATGGATAAATTTGGAAATGATGAGGTCCTATCCAGCTCTGTGACACTTATTTCAGACACAGCTTGTAACAGTTGCATTGCCATCTTATTATTATTATTATTTTTAATCTTCATTGAGCTTTTCAGAATAAAGTAATTTCTGATTTATTATTAGCTGGGGTGGGGGGGTGGGGCTCTTGATATGTTGTTTGGCTAAATGCCAATTTAGGGCAACCTCCTTTTGGATGATGTTAATTTTTGCTTCAATTAGAAAGTTTCTTTTCAGAATGACTTACCCCAAATCTGTGATATTTTCTTTATTTAACTTAGTTATCAGTTTGGAATAATTAATGATAAATCCCTGAGCCATTTATTCTATAAACTGCCATATTTTCTAATTTAATGTGTATTAGTCAGCCGAAGGGGTGCTGATACAAAGTACCAGAAATCTGTTGGCTTTTATAAAAGGTATATATTTGGAGTAAATGCTTACAGTTACAAGGCCCTAAAAAGTCCAACTGAAGGTACCATAAGAGGTACTTCCTTGCCAAAGTCTGTTGCCATGTGTTGAAGCAAGATGGTCAGCGATGTCTGCCAGGGTGCAGCCTTCCTCTTGCTCTTAACGCTCCTTGGGTCCAGCTTC
>JAQZBX010009505.1:0-25652 GCA_029593785.1 Cabassous unicinctus | reverse complement strand
ATTTATATAGCCCACCAAAGGGTGAGGACTCAACTCCGAGTCTCCCTAATGTCATGGTCGAACCAAAGCCCTAATCTTGATTTAATCAAGTAAATTTAAAGCCTTTGAATTAAAATCAGTCAAAGGGTATCATGCCCAGAGAAACTGACCAGTTTACAAACATAATCAATATCTTGTTTGGAATTCATAAATAATATCAAACTGCCATATATTGACTTTATGAAAATACTATATGACATTATTTCTTGTTTCTATTGTCCATTTCATGTGTTTCCTGGGAGATTTTTCTCCAGTGGTTAGCTGACAACTTTTTTTGGGAAAATATTGAATTCCTATGTAATTATTGTCTTAGATTTCACTTTAAATTTCACATCAGATTTTATCATTATATATACTGTTTGCTGTATGAAACAGAGCAAAAAATAGTATTAATTATTTTGCTTTTAACTTGTAGCATTAAATAGATCCATGAGGGAGTTGCCACATGAATGGTTTACACAGCTGCATTAATGCATTATATTGTTTATGACATTTTTGCCTTGATTGATTGATAAATCAATAAATATATATTACATATAAATATATATTTATATCACAAAATTATACAATCTAGTAATCTTATATAAAATAATATAATTATTATATAATATAACTTAAGTATATGGTATGTTATATGATACATTATATGATACATAATATAATTACTATATTAATAAATTATTGATATGGTACTATATCATTATAGAAATATTTTATACATATGAGACAGAGCATTAATATATAATGATCATCAACTTTGTGTAAAGCAATAGGCTGCGTACTATAGAGGAGCACAAAGAAACACAAGATATAGCATACCTACCTTGTAGTAACTTACATGACACCATGGCAAAGTGTTGAAAGGTGAGAAAAAGAACTAAACAAAGCACCCCTGAGACCTGGCATGTAAGGACTGGAGTTAGGGATTTGAAAACCTGTGTTTTGTTGTTGTTTTTTTTTTTTTTTGAATGTTATGCTACCATTTAAGGTAAGTGAAATAATTAGCATGGTGTCTAGTTCAGGAATAGATCATGGATAGATCAGTGAGTATGACTTAGAAGGGAAAAATGTATATATAATTTTCCCTTACCTCTAACTGAAATTTGACAACCCTTTCTAGAATGGATACTGGCAATAAAACACAGTGGTAGTCACAATAACTATGACTCTGTTAAAAGAAATCACAGACATTTTCAAATCACCTCGTGAAATATCACAATATGTTTATATTTATCTTTTTCTATAAAATATCACATCCTTTCAAACACTAAACAAGCTAGTGGGCAAGCATTAAAGTAGTCTTTTAAAATTTATTTAGACATTTCAGGAGCCTTTGATAAGTTATTACATTAATGGGCCTTGAGACTCTAATCATATCATCAGTGGACTCCTCTAAGTTTCTGCTCTAGAAGAATATTTATAAGTGATCCAGGAAAAAGAATACACTATAAAATAGCTACAACTCTCTCAATATACAGTTCCCTTAATGTGTAAAATTGGCTCAGCCCCTGACTTCTCCAGTTCTTTCCTGCTTTTGGTGCTTCCTCTTTCTTCTGACCTGGAATGGCCTCCAGCCTCATGATCACACATCCTTCCCATTATAAAACCTTCCCTGATATCCTTCTCACCCCCAGCCATGTGTAAGTGTCTTTTCTTCCTCTGAAAACCTTGTTTGTTCATTGTACCTTACATGAACCTCTCGTGAGTCAGATATGTTTCCTACCCTGTATTCTAATTTTTCTGTTACAGTCTGAATTTAAGACCACATTCCACATGGAGTCCATCTAGTGCCTTGCACCTGATAGGTATTTGGTTAAGTATTTTAAACCTAATGTAAAGATGATGCATTATCTCCTTATTGATAGCTCAGAATTAGTTTTATTACTTACTTGGGTTGAGCTTTTGTTATAGGCTTTGAAACATACAGTTTATCTCTGTGCCTTCTCTATTCTGCCTTCTTAAATTAGATAGACCCCTACTCTTCTAATGGCAAAGGATGAATTCATAGATACTTAACCAGAGTGACAAGACCACCTGTCTGCAGAATTAATTTAGTGAAAAATCGAATGCCCTTATTGTTATTTTCTTGTCCTCAGTAAAATCAGTTTTATTGTTTTAAAAATCAATATCCTAAAACATTTTGCAGTAGTCATAGATACATATATATGCACATATGTATTTATTTACATCAGTATCACTAGTATATTAAAACTTCTCCTTAGTGTTTTAACATCAGAATGTAGTAGCATTCTTTTGTACATGTTGAAGATAGCATTTCCAAAGAGCATATAATCCAGATTATATTTGGCCAATGCAAGTGAAAATGGGAGATCACATTTTTTCATTGTTAATGATTTTCTAGGTTTTTGTGGTGCTGAGGACTTGAAAGTGCAGAACTTTTGTTGTCAGGAATTGGCGTTTTTAAGATATAAGATAAAATATAGAACAAGACTGCATAATTGTTAAAAATTGTAGTATAGATTATAAATAAAGTGGAAATTTAAATAAGGGCTAGGGTACCAGAAGGATTTAAAGAAGGAAATGAGAAAGAATTTCTAGGTGAAAAACACAGGCAGGCAAAAGAACCAGGAAGGTAGCAGTGAGTCAGGGAGTTGAGCTTGGGGTAGGGACAGAGGTTGGGGGAAGTGCTGACAAGGATCACAGCAAACTACGTTACCTGCTTCATGTATAGAGTTGAGGGATCTATGAAGGAAGGTGTAAGGTATGGTCCAGTCATGGTGAGACTTCAGTTTTTTGATAGGGTCCCCTATAGCAGGGAGAAGACAGCAAAAAGCAGAAATCAGGACTGATAGTGAGGAGACGGGCTAAACTCTTTATTTTGCAGATAGATTTTGAAGGAATTCTTTTTTTTTTTTCTTTTTTAAATTTTCTACTCTTTAGGATATTGAAGTACCATTCTTTTGGAGCAATGTTGTTTATACCTATATTTTAGATTTAAAAGTTAGTTTTATGGGGAGATATGAAAGGGAACTTTTCCAAAGAGGCATCAAAGACTGCAATGGAGGACAATGGCACATTTTGGGGAAAATGATAAAAGGCTTTTTGGACCTTATGAGCATCTGACCTGATTTTATGAGCAACTGACCCTCCAAGTGCAGTTCTTTAAATCAGGTTGATATATATTTTTCTTCTTCATTTTGTCCAAAGCACTTGGCCTAAATCCCATGATAAAGAGCAACTGAGTAATTAAATGAGAAATTAGGTTACATGCTTTGGGAGATGTCAATATATATATACTATACATCTGTTTGTGTATATGTGTGTGTGGTATGTATGTACACACATGCATACATACTATTATGGGTTACTTATTTTATATATAGAGAGATAACCATTAAATCTGGTACTGATGAAACTACCTTTGTAAAAAATAGATGCAGGGGCATTAGAAATAATTTAAACAAATAATATTCCTTGGGTCTCTTCTAATTGATTAAGGGAATGGGAAGTAGGGAAGGAGAAAGAAGAAAATTAATAGCCTGCCATTTATGCTTAGTTCCCTATTGAGAGGACCCTCAGTCAAGCTGAGTGGGCCCCTCTCCATAACACTTAATCCATTCCCATCAAAACTAACCTCAGAGAAAATTAAACCCAAACATCCATCTGCCCTCCTGATGTCACTAGATTCCACACTACCATGTCATCACATTCCACATTCTCCTGTGTTGCTAGGTACCCTAGGCATTCTTATTTTCCAAAGCTCCAGGTGCTATTTTTCCTTGGGACTCAAATACAGAGTCTTTGGTTTAAACTCTATGGTAGCCAAGCTGAAATCTTGAGAAAATCACCATCATCTGGGCCTGAGAGCCCGTGAGCCTGAAGACTGTACCCCCAGATCCAAATACTACAGTGTCTCTAGAGAGCTTTGCAGCCCAGTAACCTACGCAAGCAGCCACTCAGGATGGAGCAAACTATGTTGGGTAAGGAAGCAAGTCTTTGCTTAAAAACAATGAACTGAATGTGAATTGGCTATGATAACAGGAGTCTGAGATCTGTGATTTTAAATTCTTAAAAAGTATCTCTAAGGAAAAGAGAATAAAAATAAAATCGTTAGCATGGAAACACGAAACTAGACAATGTAAAAGTGCTCATTTATACACTGTTTAATGCCTGCTCATTGTTTAATATTGCATTTTTCTAATGTAGACATCAAAAATGATGTTTCAAATTTTGATTTAGAAATAGTGGCATTTATGACATTTTTGATTCTTTCCCGTTTGAATTATAGAATGTGTGAATATGTATTTGATACAAACGAGAAAATCATTCATTTATTCATAAAGTATAATGATTTACTCAGGAATGAATATGTAAAGCTGTTGAATTTAGTTACCTTGGTAACATCTGGAATGACCTACTCAGCCTAAAAATACTTTCTCATTTATTATTCACATTTTATGTCAAAAATATAAATATATGACTTAAATGTATAACTCTTATTAAAGATGGCTTTGATAAATGATGATTATCTTACCTGAAAAAGGAATCATTGATATGGAATTTACTAGATATATATGATGATTTCATATTAGAGAAACAATTTTAACTATAATAAAATTAATTTTATCTAACAAATTTAACTCTATTAAATCTATACTAAACATAGATTTGGTTTTAAAATGTAATATATCTTTAGGGCTATTTACTCTTTTAACATATTAAAAGCTTTTTTTTTACATGACATGTTTAGTATATCTTTGTTTTAAAGGATTCTAGTACATTCATGCTTAATATTTTTCTTGGTGAATTAAATAATTGGACTTGAGTATGTCCATTATGCTTTTCTTTGGATTCTCTTGGAAAGAAATAACTTAATCAGAAATGACCTTTCATACTTTAGCATTGGATTTAAATTGACATAAAAGAACATGTACAAATCTCCAAATTATTTACATACAAATCATTCCCCTAATTCTGTATTAAAAAACCCTAGATAGTTAATTGTTAAAAAAAGTTTTGATTTATGAAATTAATAGCTATGGAAAGTGCTATGTCATATTATTTGTGGCCAGTTTCCTATATTCTCCTGGGTATGTTTTCTTTTCAAATGGAGACTTTCCTTGAATGGACATTAATTTTAACTATGATAAAATTAATTTTAAGTATAACACAAAGAGTGATTTAATAGAATTTTGCCATATGTACACACCTCTTAACTTTTTTCCTAGGATAGTGTTTTAGAAGATTGTTTAAAATATTATTTTACTGAAAATTAAACTTAATGCACTTTTTTTGTGTGTGTGTATAGGAGCAAGAGACTTGAAATTCATGCCTATCTCTTGTCCCTGCATTTCGCCATTACCAGGCCTACCTGTCCTATTCCCTAACTTTTACAGCTGTCCTCTCCTTCCCTTTACTATACTTCTGCTGCTTTCATTTACATTTTTAACAGGGCTGGCTTGAATATTTCAAGGTTGAAGGTGGTCTCCCCACCTTCCATTTTGCCCCCCTTCAACCCATTCTCCTCATCAGTGTCAGAGTAATCTTTGTTACATTTTTTTCCATGTCACTTACCACCATAAATGTAAATTGCTCCTATTTGCTCTCAGGATAGAACCCATATTCCTTGACACACAAGATATTCCAAACCTCCCCTATTTCTCCCTTTTTAGGTTTATGTTTTTCCACTCTCTTTTGCATTCAAACTCTAATCTGAGGGTATGAGAACTCTCTTCTCACCCTGCATTTATTCTTTGGTCTGTGAATTCGCACATGCTTATCTCTGTTGGAAATGCCTTTCCCTCCTTCTTTACCTGGTTGAAGCTTCCACACCTTCCAGAACCCAGCTCATTTGTCACCTTCTCTAGGAAGATTTCTGCAATGTCTTTTTTATTTTTAAAGAAGCTTTGGATTACATAAACGTTACATAAAAAATATAGGGGATTCCCATGTGCCCACTCCCTCCCCACACACTTTCCCACATTCACAACATCTTTCATTAGTGTGGTACATTTGTTACAATTGATGAACACATATTGAAGCATTGCTGCTAACTGTGGACTATAGTTTACATTTTAGTTTACACTCTGTCCCACAAAATTTTCTAGGTTATGAAAAAAATGTATAATGGCCTGTATACGTTATTGCAGTGTCATGCAGGACAATTTCAGTGTCCAGAAACTGCTCCTATATTACACCTGTTCTTCTCTCTCTCCCCTCAGAAACTCTGGTGACCACTGCCTTTATATCCCTCGCACTGGATCATAGTCTTTTCGATCTGCACTTTAATTGCATCCTTATTTTTCTGTCTCTTTTAATTAACTGTGAACTCATTGAAGGCAGATTCTACACAGGACAAATATTTCATTCCCCGTTGGCCACAGAATAGGTGCTCGATAAATGTTGACTAAATGAATGAACAGATAAATATGTTTTATCACTTCTTTTAGAATTTAAATTAGTTCCATGAATTTAATTGTTTAGAAGGAATTAAATATTTAATTCTTCCCCAAAAGAAAACATACTTGAGAATATTCAGAAATCAAACAAAAAAATCACAAATATTAAATGTTATTAGTCCTACTCACTCACATTTATATGGCTTCATTAAAAGCCCTTAACTAAAGGAAACAATTTAATACCTTTGTCCATCATAAGTCTTTGAAATCAATAGCAAATTCTTGTGGTAAAAGTAAAGATAAAATAAATGGATTTTGTAACCGTTGGCCAACTTGATGTAATTATGAATTCCAAAAATATAATTGGATCATGCTTGTAAACTGATCTCTTAATCTGGGCATGATTAGGTTATGATTAGGCTGTTGAGCCCCACCCCTTGGTGGGTGGGGAATCAAATATAAAAGGCAAGAACAGAGTTGAAGCTGTTTTTTGAGAAGCAGTTTTGATGTTGGAAAGAAGGCCCCAGGAGAAGAGAAGCGAGCTGTTCACCTGATCGCCTACAGCTGACCTTGTGGAGGAAACAGGAGCTGAGCCCGGAGAGAAATGCAGCCCCGGGAAGAGAGGAACCCAAAAGCCTGAACCCTGGCAAAAGCCAGCAGCTGTCTTGCTCTAACACGTGGCAATGGACTGTGGTGAGAGAAGAAACTTAACACTTTATGGCCTGGTATCTGTGGACTTATACCCCAAATAAATACCCTTTATAAAGACCAAGCCATTTTTGGTATTTCACATTAGCACCCCTTTGGCTGACTAATACAGAATTAAAAAATAAAATTTATCGTTTTATATAACCTTTGACTCTTGCTGTCAATAAACTATTATATTCCTTTTTTCTAAACAAAGCTTATATTACTTATTTTAAAGACAATAATGTTTGCTTAACTCTGCTTCTCCTTCTCCTTGTTTTGTTTTCTTTTTCTACTATTGCATAGTTATAAGAAAAATAATATATATTAGTTATAGATAATTAAATATATTAAAAACCCATTACCACACAGTTAAGGGAAAAATCAGTGTTAACATTTTGGAGTATATCTGTTCAGTCTTTTCCGTCAGTGTCTGTTTTCTTTTCACAAAATGGGAATCATATTGGGCACACTGTTTTCCATTTAATATTTCATGATTCACATTTACCTGTATCTTGAAAATGGGATATTGAGTGACTGCAGTATATTATGACAATTCCAACATTTACTAAGTCAATCCTTTATTTTTGGTAATTATGTTATTTCTAAATATAAACAACACTGGATAAATGACATTTTACCGGCACACATATACACACAAAGATTAAACACCTTAGGTTTAAAAGTCACAGAAGTGGGATACATATTACTCAGTCTCTCTATACACCAATATAAGTAGCAATATACATCCCCAAGAGCAGTATACGTGAATATTCTTTTCAGAGCATTTTCACCAAATCTGGATATTCTCACTGGAAAACTGAAAACTTTGTGTAAAAGAGTTGACAATTATCTTATTCTCTTTAAGTTTACTTTTCTTTGAGGCTGTATTTGAAATTTAACTGTTTCTTCTATTTTACCTTCTTAATTCTATTTTACTTCTTGTGCCTAAAATTGCCTACTAGATTAAAAATAGCAATGGCTGGTTCACAAGGTTATTACTAATGTCAAATTTTATATTATATGTAAAATTACGTAGCATAATGCTGAGCACATAATAGGAGCTCAATAAATGCTAGTTGAAATAGAAACTGAATAGCATACTAATTAAAATTAAAATTACCTCTTTTCTTTCCAACAGATGATTCTGCTGCAGAGAGCTACAACGGCAATGAGACTCTGGGGCACAGTTCAATTCCTTCAGGGGGAACACAGAGCAGGGAGATGGGAGACTCTAACAGTGATGGCAAAACTGGACTGGAGCAGGATGAACAGCCTTTGAACCTGAGTGACAGTCCCCTCTCAGCGCAGCTGACTTCAGAGTACAGAATAGATGATCATAGCAGTAATGGAAAAAACAAATATAAGAATCTTCTAATTTCTGACCTCAAGATGGAACAAGAGGCAAGAGAAAATGGAAGCAAGGTAAGAGTGTATGACAGTCTCCAGAGAATATTTGAGTTGCTCATGAAGGTTACAAAGAAATACATATTTATATAGGAAATGAAGATCATGAACAGAAAATATTTTAAACAAGTCCCAATAATACATTACCAAGAAAATTACAACCGTAATTATAGTTACTAATTATAGTATGTGTCCGTATAATAGAAACATGTCTTAGGCAAACCTGTCAGTGTGTTTTTATACATGGAATCACTGGAGTTTAATATTAATCTTTAATTTATATAAGCAAATGCAATCTTGTTGATCTGTCTGTGGGAATTCATTGAGCTCAGATGTGAAAATATGTCTCAGTAGACAAGTAAGGACTATAAAAAGATCAGTGTCTAGTTTTTCCTACGTCAGATAAACTTTTACAACAAAGTTTCAATTAAAATCTGAAGTTTGCTTGAGAGATATGGGGGCTTCAGTCAGTAATTTACTCCATGTACATGGGAAAATCGTAAATGTCAGCGTCCTGGATGAAATTTTGGGATTAAGTAACTAGGTGAACAAGTAATTTCTCATCAACGGTATTATAAAAAGAAAGAAACATGCTGTTTCTGACATATTCAGTAAATTTCTGGGTTCTTTATATTAGAATGAATGCAGCCCCTCCCCCAATTTCTAGTTGATTAATTTTTTTAAAAAAACATAAGTTTCTACTAGTTTGAAACAACAAAACTGATTTTACACTATAATTTTTGAAGGTATACTTTTTTTTTTTTTTTTTTATCATATTGAGTGTTTATTATGGAGCATGCATATTGACCATCTACTCATGTCTACCCACCTCCAAGTAAGGGTGGTAGAACTGCTCTTTGGCTATAAATCCTAAAAGAAAAATGTCTTAATCTGTATTAATTTCTGAATTTGCTGAGGCACTGCACTTCCTAAATTGGTTCTATTTAAATCTTCTCACTTGCCTTAGGGTGTGTCTTTTTAATCCTCTTTTAAGCAAATCACTAGACACTATCAGACACTTAAACACTTCTGCCTGAGGGAGGCTGCTACAACTTTTGCTCTGGTAAATGTACAAATATCCTCTTCAGCTGTTTAAAACCAAACCACACAAACACAAATGACTTTTTGTTCTGTTACGTGATCTAAATCACTGTTACATTTTACAGAATAAATTAACCCGTAGCTTTTCCTGACTTTCACATAGCTGTGTCTTTATAAAGCTTAAACATTCAAGAAGCTTCTGTTTTATTCTGTCATTTGAATATTTTTCCTGTTATCTAATCCGATGGTGTGCTCGTCTCTTCTTTATCCCCTATATCACTATAGGAACTGTGCTTATTAAAATACATTTTTGGTGGTCTGAAACTGTATGCACCCTATAAAATCATGTTCTTAAATTTAATCTGTTCCTGTGGATGCAAACCCTTTGTAAATGGGACCTTTTTATGAGGCTACTTCAGTTAAGGTAACCCACCTCATTCAAGATGGGACTTAATCTATTGTTGCAGTCCTTTTAACAGAATGAAATTCAGACAGAGAGAAAGCCTTAGAAGAAAGAAGCTGAGAGCAATGAAACCCAGAAGAGAAGGGAGAGACCAGCAGATGCCTGGTGCTTTGCCATGTGAAAGAGGAGTCCAGAATCACTAGCAGCCGGTCATTGGGAAGAAAGCATCACATTGATGATGACTTCATTTGGACATTTTCCCAACCTCAACCATGAACAAATTCCCATCGTTTAAGCCAACCCATTATCTGTTTCCAACATCCCAGGAAACTAAAGTAGATTTTGGTACTAAGAGTAAGGTGCTCTATTGCAAATATCAAAAATGTGGACATGGCTGTGGTATCAGGTGATGGCTAGAGGCTGGCAGAATTGTGAGCTGTTTAATAGAAAGGGTTACCTTGCTTTGAAGAGACTATTGGTAGAAATATGGATGCTAAAGGGACTTCCAATGAAACAGACATAAATGATGAATGTGTTACTGGAAACTGGAAAAAAGATGATCGTTGTTTAAGAGTGGCAGAGAACTTGGCAAAATTGTGTTCTGATGTTGGATGGAAGGCAGAATTTGAAAGCGATAAGCTTGAATATTTAGCTGAGGATATTTCCAAGTTAAGTGCCTGTTTTCTCTTTGAAGCTTATAGTAAAATGTGAAAGGAAAGGTTTAACTTGAGAATTGAACTCCTGGGCACAGAGAAACCAGAAATTGATGGTTTGGAATCCGAGCTTCTAGAAAGCAAGGCCCTGAAGAAGAGTGCTCCATGTGCAGGTTTAACTGAACATGGAACCAGTCAGCCATTTCATGTCAGGATTGGAAATGCAGTTATCCAGGAAGGATCTGTGGAAAGTCCTATCTCATAGTTTGGAGCCCTATGTACTACATGCAAAACCAGCAAGATTTCTGTGAGTTTTGTATTAATGGAACCACTGCCAGCCTGGACGAAAAGTGACAGAAAATGGAAAGATTGAAGGAAAAAATCACTTCAAGGGCAGAACAATAGAAGCTGAGGTCTGGACTGAAGTAAACTTCCCAGGCCAAGGCACACTTATGTGTGAAAAGAGTGAGTCTGCCCCTGAACTTTGCAAGGAAGGGCCTTCTACCCCATTGTTCAGGAAAATTGCTACTACCCCAGTGTACTCAGAAGTTGGAGCCTTCATCCCAGTGTCCAGGGAGAGCATAGTTGCTGCACAGCTGCTTGGAAGGGGTTGGGCTAATTCTCTATCAGGTACTGAGGACAAAACATTGTCCCATAAATGACTCCCAAATCTGGAAATCTAATGGAGTATGCCCTGTGGGGTTTTAGAATTGTTTGGGACCAGTGATCCCTGTTTTCCTTCCCATTTCTCCCTCTGGGAATGGGAATGTTTATCCTATGCCTGTTATTCAATGTTATGTTAGAAGCAAATAATTTCCAATCCATGAACATGGAATATTGTTCCATTTATTTAGGTTTTCTTTAATTTATTTTTGTAGTTTTCTGTGTACACATCCTTTACACCCTTGTTTATATATTGTGGCAGTTTGAGATTGTATGTACCCCATAAGATCATGTCCGCATAAGATCTGATCCATTCCTGTGGGTATGAACCTATTGTAGGCAGGGCCTTTTGATTAGATCACTTCTGTTAAGGAACTTTTATTAGATTACTTCAGAAGGGCATGACCCAAGGTGGGTCTTAATTCTCTTAGAGTTCTTTATAAGTGGGATGAATATGGAAAGAGGGATCCACAGAAACAGAGAAAAACTCCCAGAATCTGAGAGAGAATGTCCTGGAAGCCAGAAACTGAAATCAATGGAACCCAGTTGAGAGAAAACCAAAGGAGCAGAGAGAGCCACAGGAGAGAGAGAGAACCACAAGAGCAGAGAAAGCTGGAGGAAGCCAAAAGCTGAAATCAATGAAACCATAAGGAGAAGAGAGAGACAGTAGACATTGCCATTGTGCACTGCCATGTGACAGAAGTCTAGGATCTCCAGTAGCCATGTCTTTTGGGATAGAGCTTTGCCTGATGCCTTGATTTGGACATTTCTCTAAGCGTTGGAACTGTAAGTTAATAAATTAATAAATCCCCTTTTAAAAACCTGACCCATTTCTGGTATATTGCTTTTGGTAGATTTTGCAAACTAAAACAGATTTATTACTAGATTTTTAAAACTATTTTAGTTGGTATTGTGAATGGAATTTATTTCTTGATTTCATGATCCAATTGTTTATTGCTCATGTATAGTAATACTGCTGATTTTGGGGTATTGATCTTGTACCCCACCACTTTTCTAAATTCATTTATTAGCTCTGGGAGTTTTGTTGAAGACTTATCAGGATTTCCGTATATAGGAACACATCAGATATGCAAATAGGGAATGTTTTACTTCTTTTCCAATGTGGATGCCTTTTATATCTTTTTCTTGCCTAATTGCTTTGGCAAGAACTTCCAGTATAATGTTGAATAACAGTGGTGATAGTGGGCATCCTTGTCGTGTTCCTGACCTTAAAGAGAAGAATTTCAGTCTTTCCCCATTAAGTAAGATGTTAGCTGTGGGCTTTTCATATATGCCCTTTCTCATGTTGAGTAAATTTCCTTCTATACCTAGAGTTTTTAATGTTTTTGTCAAGACAACATGCTCTATTCTGTCAAATGCATTTTCTGCATTGATTAAAATAATCATGTGTTTCTTTTTTCTTTCATTCTGTTAATGTGGTGTATTACATTAATTGATTTAAGAATATGTTGTTTAATTTCCACATGTTTGTGAATTCTCCCTTTGTCTTTCTGTTATTGATTTCTAGCTTCATTCTGTATGGTCAGAAAATATACATTGTGTGATTTCAACATTTTTGAAGTTATTGAGATTTGTTTTGTGACTCAATATATGGTCTCTCCTGGAGAATGATTCATGTGCACTTTATTTCTTCATGCTGCTTTGAACCACTGCCTAGTGTCCTTTTGTTTCAGTCTGAAGAACTCTCTTTGACATTGCTTGTAGGGAAGATCTAGTGGTGATGAACTCCCTCAGCTTTTGTTTATCTGGAAATGTCTTAATCTCTTCCTCATTTTTGGAAGAGAATCTCACTGGATTTAAAATTCTTTGCTGGGAGTTTTCTTTCAGCTTTTTAAGTTTTTTTTGTTTTTTTTTAGGTTTTTTATATTCATAAACTTTATTTTTAGAGCAGAACTTTGTTCACAGAATATTTCACAGAAAGTACAGATTATTCCCATGTATTCTCTCTCCCCATCTAAAGAGTCTTTCCTGTTATTAATATCTTAAATCAGTGTGGTATGTTTGTTACAATTGGTGAAACAATATTGATACATTATTATTAAAGTGCATATTTTATATTAGTGTTCATTCTTCATGCTGTACAAGTTTTATGGATTTTGAAAATGCTAATATCTTGAATCCACCAAAACAATATCCTATATAACAGATTCAAAGCTCTAAATATTCCCTGTGCTCTAGCTATTCATCCCTCTTTTTTTTAAATATATATTTTTTATTTTTTCTAAAAGATACTTAGATTACATAAAATGTTACACCCACTGCCTTCTTGCCGCCACGATTTCTGATGAGAAATTGACATTCAACCTAATTGGGACTCCATTGTATATAACACGTTGCTTTTCTCTTGCAGCTTTTAGAATTCTCTCCTTATCCTTTGAATTCGAGAGTGTAATCAATATTATGATAGGGTATATTTTTCTTCATGTTTAACCTGTCTGGTGTTCTAAGACCTTCTTGGATGTGAGCATTCACATCTTTTACTGAGTTTGGGAAGTTCTCTGTCATTATTTCTTTGACTATTCCTTCTAACCCATTCACTCTCTCTTCTCTTTCTGAGATTCCCGTATTATATATATTGATGTGCTTGATGGTGTCCCATAGCTGAAGTTGGCTATTTTCACTTTTAATATTTCTTTTTTCTTCTTCTCTGCCTGACTCATTTCAATTGTCTAGTCTTCAAGTTCCATGATTCTTCCTTCTGCCAGCTCCAATCTGCTCTTGAACCTCCTGGGCATTTTTCATTTCGGTTATTATGGTCCTAAATTCCAGTAGTTCTATTTGGTTCCTTTAAAAGTTGTATCTCTTTACTAAGATTCTCATTTTGCTTATTCATTGTTTTCCTGATATCCTTTAGATTTTTTTTTCTACTTTCCTTCATCTCCTTTAGCATTTTTAAAACAGCTTTGTTAGTTATTTCCACATTCTCGTTTTCTTCATTGCTGTTTTCTGTATTTTCATTCTCTTCCTTTGGGTGGACCATCATTTCCTGTTTCTTTGTTTGTATTGTACTCTTTTATAGAAACTGTAAATTTTAACATTTTAAATTGTTAACCCTGGGGTTTACCCCCTCGGATGTCTGTTTCTTGATTTTGTAACCCAGCTGGTGATAAGACAGATTTTCTTGAACTTCAGCCCACCTATCAAGAATGTCTGCCCAAGGCAAATGCAGTGGACAGGGTTTTCTCTGTCTCTCTAGGGCTCTGTCTTGTCCTGGGCTTTTGCTTGTTAGTTGCTTTGGAGTTGAGACACTGACTGCTGCTGTCTTTGTCCAGAGCAGGTTGAAACAATAACTGCCCTCAGAGCCAGGAACCAGCAATCTGAATTCGCTAATCAAAAGCTGTAATCAGTGATCATTCATGCCCACCCCTGTTCTTGGGAAAGAGGATTTTTATGTCTCTTTCTGTCACAAGCAGCTAGCCAAGGACTGGACCCCTTTGTGGCCTGCCATGATAGTGGGGGATGGGCACCAATAGGTGTCACAGCAGAGAAAGCAATTTATAGTTCTTAACCATAATTTATCAGTCTATTCCTCCCGCTCTTCCCTGGATGCTGTACAGTGTTCTTCTGGTCTCTGGAGTTTCAAAATAGTTGTTTCAGACAGTTCCTTCCTGTTTAATAGTTGTTTTGGTGGAAGGACTGAGTCCTGGAGCTTCCTACTCTGCTATCTTCTCCGGAAGATCCATGAACAATTTTGATGAGACTTTGTTCTAAGCATTGTTTCTAAAATGACCTAAGGCTTTTGAGATGGTGTGATGGAATGATTATATTTTGCATATAGAAAGAACATGTATTTTTTTGTGTCCAGAGGGTAGAGTGTAGTGGTTGGAACTTTATGTACCCCAGAAAATCATGTTCTTAAATCAAATCCAATGTTCTGGATGTAAACTCATTGTAAGTAGGACCTTTTGATGAGGCTACTTCAGTTAAGTTGTGACACACCTCATTGAGGATTGCTCCTAGCCCTATTACTGGAGTTCTTTGTAGGAGAATTAAATTTACACAGAGAGAAATTCATGGAAGCAAGACGCTGAAAGCAACAAAGTCTAGAAGAGGAGGGAGAGACCAGCAGACACTGCCATGTGCCTTCTCCGGTGGCAGAGGAGCCAGGGATCACCAGTAGTGGGTCATTGGGAAGAAAACATAACCCTGATGTCTTTCTTCATTTGGACATTTTTCCAGTTTCAACCATAAATGAATAAATTCCCATTGTTTAAGCCAACCCATTTCATGGTATCTGCTTCCAGCAGCCTAGGAAACTGAAACAAAATTCTTGCACACAATAAACAGAATGGAGTTACTTTCCTTCCTCTATTAAAATGGAGTTATGTGGATAGTAGAGATTGTTTGGCCTGAAGTGAGGGGTAGAAAAAGAGTTGGGCCTAGGGGAGAAGGAAATACCCCTAAGAACTGAATGTTTAGTTGTTCAGCAAAGGAACAGCAGCTTCCACAGCAGACTGAGATGTAGCTTGAAAGGCAGAAGAAAAATCGTCAAAAGGGTACAGTTATCCTTTCCACATTGCAGGGGTTAGGGGCATGGCACCCCTGCAATCTGGAAAATCTGGGTAAAATTTTTTGGCCTTCCCTTCCTATCAGAGAAGAAGTATGAATTTTTTCTTTTTCTTTTATGACCCTATAAAAAGTACCTTATAAAATTTGGGTTTAAGTATTTGGCCATAGGCAATATACAATACTATAAATATATTTTATGCATTTCTGAACTTTATCTGTGTCATCTGGTGTCCTTCATGTGTTATCTTAGGCTTCCACAAAACCCCCAAAATTCCCATTTAATTCCTTATGCCAACCAATGACGTATCAAAACTGTGATGAGGAAGGTCACGATGTGGAAGAGAGAACTGTGTAGTGTTTGGAAGCTAAGCAGAGTCCACATTTCAATAAGTAGAGAGTGTGCATATTTGATGGACAATGCTGAAAAATAAGATGAAGAGAGAAAATAATTGCATTTGTGAGAACAGTTTGGTATCATGTTGGGAGCAGCAGAATCCAGAGGAACTGGTTTTATACTAAATATCATGCACACAACAATGGATTAAGTACCACAAACTCAATGAGCAGACAGACTTTATTCATAAGATCCCTGATATATAGTTTTAGGAAAGAAGACACATATACATAGAACATTTTCTTAGGGAAAGTATGGGCAAATATCCATTCCTGTGTTAAAACATTGAGAGGTCAAAGTAAGAAAATATTTCTAGTGCAGTACTAGTAAAGGAGGGCTTCCTAGAGGAAGTGAGTCCTGAACTTTGAAGGAAATGGGAGATCAGTATCTATCCATGACAGATACTGAAGGATCTGGAATGTAGATAGGGAGGTTGACTTGGTCTCATAGGCTAGGGAACTATTATCCATTTTGAGCGCATATGATTCTACAATGTGGCATTTTAGAAAGAACCTGACATAATTATGCAAGATAAGCTGTTTACCAGCAATTAATTTATTTACCAGATATTTACTGAGGGACTCCTACATGCAAGGCATTGTGGTGGAAAACGAAAATATGGAAATGAGCAAAGGATTGTTCCTGCACTTCAAAATCTCATAGTCTAATGGTAGAGAGAGATAGTAAACCTGTTGTTACAATCTGATTCCAGATTGTAATATGAGGAACATATGAGCAGGGTGAAATGAAAGAACTGAAGTTGGACACCTGAGGGAATATAATGATTTTTTTTTACTTACCAGGGCCTGGGGATTGAACCTGGGACCTCGTATGTGGAAAGCTGGTGCTCAACCACTGAGCCACACTGGCTACCCTGAGTTGCTTTTTTCATTTGTTTTGCTTGTTTGTTTTTGGTTGTTTTTTTTTGTTTTAGGAGGTGTCAGGAACCGAACCCAGAACCTCCCATGTGGGAAGCAGATGCCAGTTGCTTGAGCCACATCTGTTCCCTATATAATGGTTCTTGAGGAAGATGTTACAAAGGGATCAATGCCAAAGATGAGTGTGGAAGGATGAGCAGGCATTATCAGATGAGGAGGATTATTTATAGTAGAGGTTTAAGCACATTTTGACGCACAGAACCATAAGAGAACATACCTGATATGGAGACTTGAAAGGAGCTTGGCATGACCACAGCAGAGAATATGTGTAGGGGAAAGAGGCTTAAAGGGGCTCCACCATGATGGGATTTGTGGGCCATTTTAAGGACATTGGATTTCATCCCTTAGGTAGAGTTTAATATTATGAGATTGTGGACAGCTTGGAATTTTAGAATGATCATTCCGGTAACATTGTGGTGAACTGAATAGAATAGATACTACGACAAAGAACAGGAAACTTTGTAGAGCTATTTTGACAATCCAAAAGGAAAATGTTGATGGCTGGAAGCAAGTAATAGCAGTGGGAATGAAAAGCAGAGACAGAGTAAAAATAATTGAAAATATTCCTTTTGTTCTTAGAATACTTTACTTGCAGGACCCACATAAACAGTCCCATAGGCGTATACTGCCAGACACCAGGGGGCAGCTTTCACATGTTCTACAATATGAAAAGCTTCTTTGCCTCTCTATGCCCCATTAGAGTACAAGGATGATGTTTATTTTGCTTACTACAGTATGTCTAGAGCCTGGCTTAATATCTGGTATATAGTAGTTTCCTGATAAACATTTTTCAAAGAAATGAATGAACATTTATAGAATGTGGGAATGGGCAGAGAAGAAAACTCTAGAGTGACTCCAAGATTTTTTACTAAGTCGCCTAAATGGATGATGGTTATATTCATCAAGATTCAGAACAAGAAACATTTGAAGGAAAATGAGGTTTGACATTTAAAGTTTAGGGTGCCTAATGCAATATCCATTGGATATGTTTTATAGGCATTGGGATATTTGCATCCATTCTTCAATTTGAAGAAAGGCCCAGGTTGGAGAGAGGCATTTGAAAGATGTCAGAGCAGAGGTGCTACTTGAAGCTGTTGATAAGATCATCCCAGAAAAGCATATATAGAGGACAAAAGAGAGTCAAAATATATTATTCTTCTGAATTAACCCATAAGGAAACAGTGGCAGAAAAGAAGTTTGTTGAGGAAGAAGAACCCAAGGAGAAAACCAAGGCAGCCAGATAAGGAAGAGATTAGGAAAGAAAGATATTTTAGAAGCCAAAGTGAAAGGCATTTGAAATTGGTGTAAGTGGTTAAATGAAGTAGTTGAATGAAGCAGCATAGGCCTAAATGTGGTCTCCGGTTAGGGAAATTAAGGTTAAGAGTTGAAATCAAAACACATGGCAGAAGAATTAGCAGAATTAGTGGGAAACTGGATTGGGAACAGTTGTAGGGGCTGAGAAAGCTGAATCATTTTATTGTGAAGAAGACTGCACCTGGAATTTTGTTTTAAGGATTCTTCTTGCAATCTGGATCCATATGTAGAGTAATTGTGGTTCTTGGTGGCTTTGGATCAAGACTGATTTACCCCAGGCTATCAGGTGAAGTTTATACTAGAGGTTTAGTGCCTGTTTGTATCTTGTGCGTTGTTCAATCAGTACAACTTTCATAGACCTTGCCAGTCCATCACTTCTGAATAGCTTTATAAAGTGACACTACTAATTTCCTCTCTCAGTTTTCTGAGGCCAGACTCTCTTCTATCTTAGAGGAACATAAAAGCTCAATTATACAGAATCGCTTAGATCATTGTGAGCTTAATATTAACCTATATCACAGTGTTATCAGGAATAATATCAAACAAAAACTATTATAAAGCACTTTGAAACGTGAACAGTGAATAAAAATGCCTGAAAGGAATAGCTGATCTGTACCATGTCACTTCCTGATTACTTATTATTTTGAAAATATACTCAGAGTTTCAGGGAATCATATCAACCAATCTAAAGATTAAAATATTTCATTAAAATAATTTAGGCAGTATTTATTTTCCACTTGTGTATGGCCACAATTTTAGAGGACAACTCGTAACATAAGAGCTCAGAAGAGAGTAGAAATGATGATCAAGAGCTTAGAACATAGGACCCAGGAAGAAGTATTAAGGGAACTAGCTATTTCTCTTTAGAAAAGGAGAGGTCAAGAAGAAACAAATTTGGATATAGATATGTTTAAAAATTGTTAATCAATTAGAATAGAAAAAAAAACCACATAATTCTAATGGGTGGAAATTCATAGCATAGAAATACTTTATCATTGATTTTTTTCTTTTTAATTTTCTCTTGTGATTCAGCAGCATTTTTACTTAATATGGCAAAATATTATGAGTAATCCTCCAGGAGAATAATGTTTCAAATAATAAATGTGGTGGGAGAGTGACTGTTGTTTAAAGGTTAATGTGTTACTCTGGTTACTGCTTATTTGGTTTTGGGCTCAGTTCCCAAGACCCTTCAATTTTCACTCAAAATTAATAGCACTTTTTTCTAATATGGTCCAGGTGACATTTGCTCAATTAATCTTTTCTTTAATTTTTTTTACCAAAATGGATGTTACCACTCAAGTTAATGTTTGTAAATTTTTAATCATAATTATTAATAATTTCTACATAATCCTGTTAGATATGGTGAATGGACACAGACTGTAATATCTTTTTTAAGTATTTAGGATAATGAGATTGCCTTTTAAGAATGAAGAGCAATGGATTGGCCTTTGGATCAATATTATCTTAGTGTTTGTTATGTGTATATCCCAGCTCATTATTGTTCCAATTTGATATTTGCAGTATCTGGCTTCCTGTTGTTATATAGAGAATTTGGCACAGATCTTGTGCAGGGTAGAAACAACAGTACATATTCAGCAGATGTGCCTAAAATGTGCTAGGCATTGTCCTAGGTCCTGGGAGAACAAAGAAGAATAAAACAACAACTGGGCTCTGCCATTAAGAACTCACATACTGGCCAGAAACACAGATAAATTAATAAGCGTATTATAATAGGGAAATTTACTTGTGGGTGTGGGTGCCTTCTAAGCATACTGGCATGCCTTAGTATTTGGATTTCGAAGCATCTGTTCCTTAAGCTTGTATCCAGTTAGTGCTATTACATAACTTTCCAGAATGCCAGGAGTTAACAAAAAAATAAAAGGAAAAAAGAATATATCTTTCCCGGTCTTTGCATATTGACCTATGCAAGTGTTCTCCTTCAGGGCTTATCCTTACAAGGAGTTTAAGACTAGCTCCAGGCCAAGGCATAGGGCTCTCCCTGATCCTTTCTGCACATGTGTCATGTCTTGGGCATGTGTGTTATAGCCCTAGGAATTCCCATTTACATAGTTCCAAATATTCCTACTTCCCTATGAAACAGTTTCTTCATAGTCCAGGACACCACACTGTATGTCCTGCAACCAGCAATCCGAGCAGTACAACTTGACAGCTCGCCCTATAGGAGAGTTCTGTGAACTGCCATCTACCTGTGGAGCAAGTTCTGGGACAGCACATCCCTCAGGCTGGACACCAGACAGATTGAACAAGACATCCCTGCTCCCAGTATGGACACAAGGGTTACTCTGTTACCTCTGGAACTGGGACCAGCGATTTGCACTAGGAGCATAGGCCAGCTTTGTACTGAGCTAGTGAGGGTGATGGCACAGCCAGCCAGGGTACCAAGATTTCCTACCACTTTTAAGTAGCCTTTTTCTGGATTAACTGCTTGCCCTGTTACTGCAGCCTCTTAACTGTTTTTCGGAGCTTTGGGAAAGACGCTTCTGCTCATTCTTGCTGGTTGCTCAAACTTCTCTGGGGGGATGGAGCCCAGAAGCATTGTACTGTACCACTTTGATCAGGGTGGGGCCTCAGGACAAAATATTTTTATATACATCAACACTAAGAATAATTTTAATCTAGTTATTCCTAGTGACTGTATGGTAGATAGTTATTATTTTTAGTATACCAGAGTACAATTTAATACTTATTCTTTTTTACTAGAGTTCTTTTCAAAATATTTTTGTATACATCAACAAAAAGAATAATTTTAATCTAGTTATTCCTGGTGACTGTATGGTAGATAGTTGTTATTTTTTGTATACTAGAGTACAGTTTAATACTATTCTTTACTTGAATTCTTTCTAAAAATAACTGATGAGAGTAACATCCCCAAGCACTACTTCTTAGGTACTGCAAATGTTGCTAATTTTCGTAACCTCTGAATGTAATTTCTTTCTGGCAGATGTTCCCAAACTTTGTCCTCATCACTTTTTTCGTCTTATATCTATAACCCTAGCTAAGAACAGTATACCCTTTGCCATCTTCCAGTTGGTGTAACTGATTCAATACAAACTTGTTTATTATTTATATTTTGTATTAGGAATTTAGGATGGTAAATTTAAGCCCCATGGTAACTGCAAAGAAAATAGCAGAAAATATGTAAGCTTATAGAGGTTGTAATTAGAATATAGGTTGCCATGGGTGAGTGTGAGGGGCAATGTGGAGTTAATGCATAGTGAGTGTAGGATTTCTGTTTGGGAAGATGGGAAAGTTTTAGTAATGGAAAGTGAATGTGTTTAATTCTATTGGATGATATGCTTGGGAAAGATTGAGATGGGAAAATTTAAGTCGTATATATGTTTCCACAATTAAAATAGAGCAACTAAAGGGTCAGTGAAATATGCAATGCATGGCCTTGGATGGGTTCTAGCACTGGAGGAGATAAGGCCCTTAAGGGAAATTATTGGGATATGTGAAAAAAAAGAATATAGACAATGCTTTATATCAACATTACAACATTTGTTGAACTGCATAATTGCACTTAAGGTGGTTACATAGGTAAATATCCTTGTTCTTAGGAAATATACATAGCAATATTAAGGGCTCAAGGAAGGTAATGTATAAAAGCTACACTCATGTGTTCATAAAAACAGACTGAAAGAGAGAGAGACAGAAAGAGATATGGCAAATGTGGCAAAATGTTAAATTGGTGGCTCTGTGTAACTGGGGGATAGAGGTATATTGGAGTTCTCTGTATTGATTTTGTATTATTTTTGTAACTGTCCTGTAAGTTTGAAAATATTTCAAAATAAAAAGTTTTATATATATATATATAGAGAGAGAGAGAGAGAGAGAGAGAGAGTTCTAATTTAGAAAATTTAGGAATATATTTCTCTTTAGAATGGAATATCACTTTTCCGTGATTACCTTAAATTTCAGAGTTTAAACTCTTTATCTGTGTTTTTAGCTATATTTTTAATATTCAGATTTATACTTTCTTCCATTAGGAAAAAAATTCAGCATCAAATAGCCACATCTCTCAAAGTCATACTGCTGTTGAATTTTAACAATTTCTTTATGACAGCATTGTCATTATTCCTGAGTAGAGAAAACAAAAAATAATATTCTATGAGTTCTGCAGAGGAGTTTTCTGGTATTGAGGTATTTTAGATAACCTTTTTCTGCAATGAAAGATATAGATGTTGTCCTTCCCTAGAGAAGGAGCACACGTTGTCAAGTGCTCACACTGTCTTGAGTCTTATTCCCTCAGGATTCTTTGATTTAATTTGGGAGACCCTCATCCAGTTTCAAGAGTATGCTGGGGATTTGGGGATTTTGAACCAATTATGGTAACAAGTCCTTCCCTATTTTCTCTTATCAAGACAGTTTGACATATTCAACAAGAATTTTGCCAAAGCCTAAGGAATAATAAGTAATTATGGGGAAAAAGGACTAGCATTTTAAAATTCACTTGTTTCCCAAACTCCTCACTCCCTGATAACTAGAACGTGAATGGCTGGAGGGCAAGAACAATGTTTTTCTCTGTAGTTGAATCAAAAGTACCCAATACCATGTCAAGGTCATGGTAGAATATATTGTGTGCTTTAAACAAATTCTGGAATTGAATCAATCTTTAGTAATTACCAATGAGCACGTTGTGTTTTATAGACATTTTTACCTGGCTTTTTACTCTTTCAGCTCTTTGCCAGCTTTCAGGCATGTGGACTACAGGACCATGTTAACTTTTTGAAATTTCACTACTTGTGAAAACTCAGGATAAATGTCAAATGCCTCGTCCAGTCTTCAAGGCTGTTATGGTTCTAATCCAAATTTCTGGTCTGAGAGATGCTTCGAGTCAATAAGACAATTGAATAATCGTTATCCTATAGATGGCAAACAGTTTTCATCTTTTGTTCCAGTTGTAAATACCTAGTAGTGGCTGCCTAGCCTGCTGATACATTATGCCCAGCCTCCGTAGGGAAAATGATCAATTAGATGCTGTGTTCTGAGCATAGGATAAGGAAGTAGGGCACATATTCCATTTGCCATCCCTAAGGTAACCCTATCTGGCTCAGAATTATCAGCATTACCTGCCTCTGGAACATTTAGTCTTAGCTCACTCAGGAACATGCCTTCTACCGCACTCATGAAAACTACCAATAAATGTTTACCTGTAATAATATTTCTATAATAAAACTAGTCAATAAGCATATTATATGCATATGCAGACATATTGTTTCATAATATATTTCTTAGTATGTCATCTTCAAGATAATAGATGTAAAATCTCTTATGACTATATGAATATACTAACATGAAGGAAAAAGATAGCACTGTATGAATCTATTTCTAAAAAAATGCTGGAAGTCTTACCTATTTAAATTCTCTGTATTTATACACATTTAAAATGATGGAGTTGCACTAGGTCATCTCTTCAACTTAAAAAAATCCATTGCACAAAATCCACTTTATGGTTTTGGAGGGAATGTTAGCAATGTGATGGTTTTCTCAGTACAGGGAGGAGGTTGAGACTCCTTGGGGCAGGCTGGAGATTGGGTGATGCAAGCTTTAAATTGGGTGGTCTTTCAGGGAAGACCACACATGTTTATCTGGCAAAGTCTCAGCAGAATTTAGAGTTTCAGTATCCCTACTGCCATTACCATCAACCCATATGTCTCCATTACAATCCTCAGGATTCCATTTCTTTCCAATCAGTGCCCTAACTTTAACAGTAGACACCCTGCAAGTTTGAGATTTTAGTTTCCATTTTAATTCTACTCGCACAGTGAGACTCTGAATCTGGTTTTCAGAGATCTCAAGTCTGCAGCTGTACCAAACAATTTTCTTTCAGAGCACACATAGAAACTTTCCCATCATTCATTTGGTGCTTAAGGTGCAAATTTGAAGCCTTCAGCTCATCCCTTTTTTTTTTTTGTAACTGTATCCAGCATATTTCGGAACAGCCTGCCAACATCATCATACCTTTTAACTCCATAAAACTCTATTAAGGTGGTAAAAACACTGTCACCCAGATCCTTGCCTCTTATAAGCATGGAAGTAGTTGTATTCAGTGGTGATATTTTGTGTATCTCTATTGCCAACTTATGCCATAGACTGTCAGTGTCCTCTTGATTATTGGAAACAGAGTCATTAGTGCCCTTGAATCTAATCAGAGTAGACAGCCAATTGCAAAAAATCCAGAACCATTTCAGAAATCACATTTTTAAGATTCTGTTGCTCAAAAACCACTCCCAGTACCAAGCTGTATTAGTCAGTGTTCTCTAGGGAAACAGAACTGACAGGAGATATCTGTAAATAGTATGAGCTTTTATAAAATTGTCTCATGCAACCATGGGGATGCACAAGTCCAAATTCCATAGAGCAGGCTGCAAGTCGGAGTCTCAGATGAATGTCCTCATTGAATTCCCCAGGAGACACTGGGTATCTGAAGCAGAGATGGGGATTCTCACTGAATGTTGAAATCACATCTCCTTTTAAGGCTTTCAACTGATTGGATGAGATGTCACTCGTTGCTGATGGCAATCGCCTCAGTTGATTGTAGATTTAACCAGCTATCTCTGCAGTCAACTCACTGATGATTAAAATCCATTAACTGCCTTTGTATTACAATTAGCTCAGTGCTTGCTTGACCAAACAACTACGCACCATTACCTGGCCGAGTTGACACATTAGCCTAACCATTACAGTAGGCATTCCCAGAAAACTGTCATTGTCCTCTCTATATATATTCCTTTAAATTCCACTCAGCAACTTGAAGTCTACTGTGATGAAAAATACAAGTGAAGGTTGTGGAGAGGTAAGAAAGGGTGAGGAGGAGAATTATTATTTGTCGAAGGCCTACTACGTGCTAGATACAGTGCTATATGTTCCAGTAAACTCATGGAAGTTTTCTCCCTACAGATCCTCTGCAGCCCATCTCCCATTCATTTGTTCAGTTGGCAAGCAAGTGAACATTTGCAGAGCACCTGTCATATGAAGATTTTAAACCTTCAGACATTTTTCATGGTGCCTCATCAGTGAAACATTAGTTACTTAAGTTTGATATGTTTGAAAGGTGACATGTAATACTATCCATGGGCTTGCCTCTTTCTTACATAATATTTTTCTCTTTTGTCTTCAGGATTTTGCAATATGAAATTAGCTTTTTCTCACGTATTATATAATAGATTTATATGTTATAATTATATATTATATTATATTATA
>JAQZBX010009504.1:0-46001 GCA_029593785.1 Cabassous unicinctus | reverse complement strand
CCCTACGGTCCCTCGCGTTCCCGCCCCCTTTCCCACCCCTCAGCATCCCGCTGCTCCCGCGCTCCCGGACCCCGCCCCTCTACGTCCCCGCCCCCCGGGCCGGTCACCGCGCGCCCCGCCCCGGGTTCCCCGCGCCGGCCCGCAGTCGGCTCGCGCCTCTCCGGCGGAGCTTGGGCGTCCCGGGCAGCCGGGAGCACCGCCAGGGGGCAGGGGTCCTCCCAGCTCTCTCTCTGCGCCTCCCGTGCAGACCCACCCGCCCGCAAGGACAAGGGGGCCGGCGGGGGACGGGGAACCCGGACCACCAAAGGCGCCCCGGAAAGCGAGCGGGCACTGAGCGTCCCCAGGGCGGTTCAGCTCCGGGACCCCTCGGCGGCCGCCCGGAGCCGCCTCCTGAGTTAGCAGCTCCCGGGAAGGACTCCGGGGAGTCAAGGACCATCCCGTCCCCCGAGGAAGAGAAAGGGTGGGCGTGGGCGCAGGGATCCGGAGACCCCGAGCCTAGCCCGCCGCACCCCGCGGGGCGACCGCTCCTCCCTCCCGGGGCGCGTGGGTGGGTAGCTTCCGCGTGAAGGTGCAGCTCTTACTCTTTCTCCAGCCCAACGTTCTAGAGTTTTCCGCTCCCTGGACCCTGGAAATGAAGTTCCTGCGCGAGTCTTGGGGCTTTGGCCGAGGATTGGCAACCGCGACCAGGAGAGGGAGACTCCAGTTGCTGGAGACGCTGGGGAGAGACGTGGGCGCACGTGTTCCCTTCTTCCAAATTAGAAACCAGCGCGGAGGCATCACCTCCAAGAACAATAACTCAATTCACGGTGTAAGTCTAAATGTTTATGGCTTATGGAGCGCGATTCTCCCTAGACACAGTTTTTCACGAATTGTCAAAACACAGTTGATAAAATAAAGACAGAGGCAGACGCTTAGCACCCGCTTTGCTGGGATGGGAAAACCGACGTGTCTGGGATTTGGCAAATCTCTGCCTGGACCCGGCACTCCTCGCTTGAACCCCCAACATTCATCAACCCAGATTCCAAAAGGCACCTTAATTTTCCTCCCAGCACAGACCAAGAGACCCCTATAGATCTAGCACCGTCACGTCCAGGGTGCTGGCAGGCAGTGCAGCTTACAAACGCACATCCTCACTTCCAACTGATTGAAAAGAAACTCTTTCCAGACTCGGGTGGGGTGGGGGGCATCCTTTCCTAGTGTTCTCTGCCGGAAATGTTTGGAAGGACCAGAGTTGTACAATCCCTAGAAGGGAAGGTTGCTTGAAATTAGTATTTGCGGGAAAGGTAAACAAGCTGTAGGGATGACCTGTCTTATTTTCAAGTGGCCCTTATCACAGACTCAGGATCTGAATCTCAGCAATGGAAAGCTGCCTTCCAAGGGGATTTTTCTGTACTTTTGTCTTTCTTGAGGATTGCTCTTGAACAACACACGTGAAGCCCATCTCCTGGTGTTCCCAGGCCCTCAGAGGGAATATTGTTTCTTTGTAAGCAGGCAATATCTGATTTGTTTTGACTGCAGCCACCTGGGTCATTGAGGAAGCGTTCCGACTTACAGTGCCTCTCTTCCCACAGGAAGCTCCCATCCTCAGAAGAGCCCTTGGGCTCTGTCTCCGTCTGCCTGCTCCTTTTCCAGCCTTGGCTATGGGAGTTCTCAACATATCCTAAACTGAACTCGATCTCATGCCCCAAATCCTCTTTCTGGGTTCCCTATCTTACTAAATAGCACCCCATGACCCCTAAACTAGAGATGGGGATAGAGGGGTCTTTTCTCTCCTTCCTCTCATTCTTCACATCCTGTCTTCCTAAGTCTCTTTCTAGGTCCCTTGAGGGCAACCCCGTGACGGGGGTTGCATGAGGTGGTCTCCCCCAAACTCAGACCTGATCGTGGAACCCCTTGACTGAAAACCCTTAGAAATAAAGTCCACGCTCCTTCCGATGGAGCCCTGGCCCTCCTTGTCCATCCAGCCTTACCTCTGCCCCACCAGGCTGCCCATCACTCTGCACACCAGCTACGTCGCCCTGTTCTAGGTCCCCAATGGGCCAGACTCTCACTCATCCTTTTACTCCCAGGAGGAACAGAGCTCAGACCATGTGCCACTCTGCTGGCAGGTCGTTGCTGGCTTCTGCCTGCTCTGGAAAGCGGGCATCTTCATCACAAATCATTCTTTCCACCCTCTTCCCCTGATGCTCGCCACCTGCCCACTCCCCTTCAGGTCCCTTTTCTGCCCTCGAGGACTCTATTCCTTTCTGGGCTTTTGCATTTCTTGCTCCCCCTGCCTGGGGTCCTGGGCTGCTGGTCTCCCCTCCCACCCAGTCTTGGTGTAGCTGGCCCCTTGTCAGCCTCCAGGCTTCCCCTCAGAGCTGCCTCCTAGAGAACCTTCCCTGACCATCAGCACACGGGTGGTGCTTCCCGCAGGGGCTGTTTATTTCCTTGTTAACAGTTACCCACAATCGGAAGTTCCACCCCTCCAACCCTGTTCCCGGCACAGATGCCAGGGCTTGAATCGTGCATCAGCCACCTCTGAGCTGAGCAATCGTTTCTCAACCTCTCCGTGCCTCAGTTTCCTCATCTATGAAATGGGAATTCAATATTGCCTCCCTCTCAGGGTGATTAGGAGGATCCAAAGGCTGAACATAGATAAAGGACTTTGAGCAGACACTGTGTATATCTGCACAAGCCTTTGTATGGCTTGCTCTTGTTGTGTCCCCATGGCCTGGACCAGTCCCTGGCACAGAAACTCCTTCCCCCTCTCCTCAAGGCTTTTGTGCTGGGGGCAGGGGGGAAGGGGACTGGAATAGGAATGAATAAGAATTTAGGGAAGAAAAAATTATCTTTGAAGATCTTGAAGGGCCAGTGGAACTAGGCCAGGGTAAGGCTTGGTGAATGATATTAAATCGAAACCTAAATTATCTGGCAATTAATGAAAATAGGAAGGAAATGTATCCTCTGCTTCCCCGGTGGTGACACATGCAGATCTTTGCCAGCCAGAGTTCTGTAGCCGATTCCACCACGGAGGCACTGGGTCGTTACTTGGAAAAGCATGAAGAATCTGAGGATCTTTTACAAAGTGTTGGCCCAGTGACCAGCCCTAACATGTACTTCTGATTAAGTAGTACCAAGTGTTCCCACTTTCAGCCCCAGTCTAATGCTTTTCTGTTTAAGGGTCTAGCTGGGGAAAAGGAGCCTGGCAGTAGGTTTAGGGCCATTGGCCTTTGTGGTTGTCTTGCACTGCTGGAGAAGAGTCAGAAGGAAGGAGAAGGAATACTTCCAGAGGGGGCAAGCGGGACTTTGAGACCTGAACACGCTGGAGCTCCCCTTTTCTCCCACACAGAGTTTAGAAGCTTGGTTTGAAAAGAGCCGAATTATCACAGGGTGGAGGTACTCTGGGTCTTGGGGGGAGCCAGGTTCTTAATTCTCACGTAGAGTCACAATTTTCCTAACAGGCTTGTGGCAGTGTGTGGGGGGCAGTTAGGATACGGTTCCATGGCTCTGATCTTAGCTAGAATACCCGGGTGGGTGGAGGATGCCCCCCACTCATTCATTCGCTGACCTGCCTAGCTCAGGATGGAGGACAATGTGTGGGTGTGGGAGGGGTGGGTGGGGGTGGGGAGGACAGGTCTGAGCTGCACAGTCCCTTCCCAGGGGTCCCTGTCATGGGTAGACCCTCACCCCACCCTCAAAGTCCTGCTTTTAAGTCCTGGTGTGACCTTGGACAAGTCTCTTGATGCCCATTTCCTCACCATCCCAATGGGCCTGATAATAATGGGGTAGCTGAAACATATTTGATATTCTGAAAACTGTCCAATACAGATAACAATGAATAAGGGACATTATTATGAGGACTTACTCTGTAGCAGTGCTAAGAACTTTCGCTGCATTAGTTAATTTGGTCATCACAAGAATCTCATGAGGTAGAAATCCTTTTTATCCCGCTTCTACGAACGAGGAAACTGAGGTTTTGAAAGATGAAGTAACCATGCCTGAGGTGATTCTACCAATGAGATTTGAACCCAGAGCCATCTTTTGAGACTCTGAGCTCTTATCTTCCATGGTCTACTAGCATGTGCTATACAAATGAAAGATACTGCCATTCACAATGAACCTGGCCACAAGATTACTCATATATACTGTTGGTTATGGATGGAATCGCAGCTGGAGTTGACTGGCATGTGGTAGCTGACAGTGGGCTGCATGTTTGTATTAGCTCCAAACCTGTGTATGACAGCTTGAAGTTCTTTTACAAATCCCAAAAGAGAAAGGTTATGCTTCTGAACTAATCCGTTCCTGTGGGTAGGAGACTGTTCTGATTGGACTATGTCAGTGAGGTGTAACTTAGATTAAGTCTCTGCCCTCTTGCTGGGTCTTATATAAACAGAGACACAGAAAGGGAGAGACACAGGAAAGGGGAGCTCTGCCATTTTTGACCCTGCAATATGAGAGAGGACTCGAGGATCGTTAACACAGAGCTTAAGCACGAAGCCCCCAAGAGGCTGGGCCCACTGAGCAGGCTGAACTCAGGAAGAAAGTGGAACAGCCGAGACTGGGAGAGGAGACCAGGAAAGAGACTAGCCTTATTCCTGGTCGCCCACAGCTGAGCTCCGGGAGATAGTAGATTCTGGAGGGGAAGGCAGGGACCTCGGCAGAGATTGGCGGCCATCTTGCTTCGCCATGTGGCAGGACCCAAGGATCACCAGTAGCTGACTTTGGTGAGAAATCGTCTCTGATGTGCCTTGATTTGGACACTTCACAGCCAGGGAACTGTAAGCTTTTACCCTAAATAAATCTCCCATTATAAAAGTCAACCCATTTCTGGTACTTTTCTTTGGCAGCCCTGTGGCCAACTAAGACACTGTACCATATATGCAGATTTATATTCCAATTTCTGTCTTTCTGGGGAATAACACTAACATCTTTTCCTTCTACACTCCAACTAGAGTTTTAAGAATAGAGACAGACCACTATAGGGCAGGTTCAAGTGTTTTGGCTGGTTTCAAGCGAACCCTATTATATTTTTATACCCAATCCTTTTTTCTACGCACTCCCAGGTCAATTAAAAAGAAAGAATCCCAGCACCTCTCACGTTCTGAGATCAAGGACTTAAAAGCATAGTCCCTAGGGTACCTGAAGTAATCACTTAATTGCTGGGATTTCTTTCTTTCTTTTTTCACTCTTCATAGCTATGTTTTGTTCTGTTCTCATTACATTAGACAGTGGCTTATTATTTTTTCCTGATTTGGAATCCTGGTTCAGGCGGGCTCAATTCCTGGCAACAAAAACCAAGCATAAGCCTCTCTGAAACACAGACATGAATCGATCAAAACATCACAAGCTAATTAATGCAACGAGGAGCCCCCAGGAGCAGCTGTTTTCCAGTGAGTACCATAGTATGAAATTGGTTAACAGTCAAAGGTTCTCTAGTACTCTAGGTTAGCTCTCTGGCAGAACCTTTCTGTTTATTTATTCAGAAATACATAATAATCACAAGATTGTTATGCACTTGACCCATGCCAGGGCCTCATTTCATCCTCTTAGCAGCCTGGTGAGGTCAATCCTGTTATAAACCCCATTTTACAGGCGAGGGAATCTGAGCGAGTATTTGCAACCTTCCTCAGATCCCGCAGAGGGCAAGTGGGCACAGCCAATGATCAAACCCAAGCAGTCTGACTTCGCAGTGGGTGGTCTTTTATTTTTTTTATTTTTTATTTTTAACTTATTTATTAATTACTATTATTATTTTAAACTATGGTTTTCCCATTACTGGGTCCTTTCCTCTTTTGGTTGGTGGCATTTATTTTTCATTTAAAAATATTTTACTGAAATATATCATTCATACATGAACATACATAAGCAATAAGTATATAATAAAAGTTGTGAACTTACAAAATAAACACGCATATCATCATTCATGGCTTCCATACATCACCCCATCACCAACACCTTGCATTGACTATGAAAGAGCATCGTCAAAATATGCCTACTAGCTATAGCCCATATCTTACATTTGGTGTATTTTCCCCCCAACACACCTGATTATTAACAGCCTGTGTTGGTATTATATACTTGTTAAAGTTCATGAGAGAACGTGCTCAGATTTGTTCTGTTAACCACAGTGCATCATCCGCTACTGGATTCCCTGTGTTATACAGCCCCATACTTCGTACAATCCATTCAAAGTGTACACTCAATGGCTTTCTTTTTCATCAGAATTGTGCTGTCATCACCTCAATTTTAGAACATTTTCATTACTCCAAAAGGAAAAATCCCATACCCTCTTATACCCCCCTATGGTTGTCCCTTAGAATTGATATATCGTCTTTGCAATTGCTGCAAAATATTACAATATTACTGTTAACTATTGTCTGTACGTTGCATTCGTTGTAATTTTCCCATGTATCACCGTATTCTTAACACTTTGAAAAAGAACATTCTTATGTTTATACTATTAACCGTGATCTTCATCCACTACCGAAATCACAATGTTACAGTGCCTAGTTTATCCTCTAGCTTCCTTTCAATTGACATTTACATCCTCAAATTACCCCGTTCAGCCCCAATCACATTTATAAATCAGCAGTGTTAATTTATACTCCACAGAGGGTATTTTTAACTCGCATATGTTTCCTTTCAATAGTCAAGTACCTGCTTCCCATACAGAACCTAGAATAGTTCCCTTCAGCTGGAATGCAATCATATTTATCCATGCATTCGCCCACTGCCTCATTACAAAAGCAAGTTAAGACAGACCTATATGTGAAATCCAATGGACAATTTTTTTGGACAAATAACCCTTTTTGGTTGTGGCTTCTAACATTGTGCATGCTTATGTGTGGGTGACATCAATCAATCAATCGCTATCTCAAGCAAGTAATAAGAATGTATCAGAAGGATGAGCCAGAGCGAGAGGGGGAGTGCAGTACTGAAGAGAGCTGAGCGCATTTCTGCGGGGGTCAGTGGGGTGGGAAACTCATCAAGAGATGCTATGATGTCTCCTGCCCCCAAATAAAATTCAGATCTGCCTCAGATTATAATTGCAATGAGTTTATAAAGAATAACTTTGAGTTTGGCTCAGCAAATTTCCAGGAAGAAGGCTAGACTTTTTGTGGAGGTGGGGATGGGCTACACAAGATTGAACTCATAAGGAGATATCTGGCAAATAAAATAAAAGAGATGGACACGTCTATCCATAGGGGGCATTTGAATCTATGGCACTAATGCACTTTTCTAGGGGAAATGTGGAGAGAGAGAGACAGAGAAAGAGAGAGAGGAGAGAGGTGGGCTCAGGACCCAGCTTTAAGGCCGTGTTTCTCTGACACCAGCCAGCATCAGAATCACCTGCAGGGCTTGTTAAAACCCCTAGATGGGAAGCGGGTGTGGCTCAATGGATAGAGCCCCCGTTTACCATATGGGAGGCCCAGGTTCACTTCCCGGGGCCTCCTTGTGAGGGCACACCAGCCTGAGCGGTGTGGTGGGCTGATGCAGCAACCTCAAGGCAGGAAGCGGGTGTGGCTCAATGGATAGAGCACCCGTTTACCATATGAGAGGCCCCCGGTTCGCAGCAAGGGGGAGATAAGCAGACACAGAGAAGACACGCAGCGAATGGACACAGCAACACAAGCGGCAAGGGGGGGATAAATAAATAAAATAAATAAATCTTTAAAACAACAACAACAACAGAAAAAACCCCTAGAGTTGGTCTGAGTGGGGATGGTGGAGTTTGCATTTCTAGCAAGTTCCTGGCTGCTGCTAGCCCAGGGCCCAAGAGAGCATCTACCTGTCTGGGTTCTCACTGCTTCAGGCACCCTGGCCGGGGCTCTTCTCCCAGCTCCTTGGGCTCTGAGGTCTCCTAGACCTCAGCAGGTACCAGCCTTCACCGTCCCCAGGTCCCTGCTCAGCTTAATAATGAGATCTTTTTTCTAACCACCTTTTTATGAAAGAGTATCTCCTCCCACTCGCCCTCGGACGACTAACCGCAGCCCTAATATCTTTCTAGCTTTATTTTTCTCCATCGTACTTATCACCTCCTAACAGACTCTACGATTTATTTATCAGCTTATATGTGTTGTTTATTATCCGTCCCTCCCACGAGAGCAGGGATTTAGGTCTGTTTTGTTTATTCCACAGTCTTCAGGGATTAGACGTTCCTGGGCACACATTCAACACTTGATAAATATTTGTTGAGTGGATGAATAAAATAAATTGGATGAACATTCTTGGATGTAGAATTGTGGTTTTCAGAATTTATTTAGTTGCTTATTTAGTTCTCAACTTAATTCTGAGGGGAAGACTTCCTAATGGGTGGCCTCCCTGTCTACACTGAAATCTGCCCCTGCTGCTCCATGTCCGATAAATCTCCTCTTGGCCCTGGGGGCAAAGTCACCTCCACAGGTGCTTGTTGAAGGCTGAGGCAGCCCTGGCCTTCGTTTGCCGTCTCCTTGTCCAGCTCCCAGCACACGGTTCCCTGCTGACCTCAGCCCTCAGCAAACCAGGACCTCAGGTGGTCCCTGACCTGCTGCTTTGCCCACACCGCACCTGCCTGCCCGGTTCCCTCCCATCGCCCTTCAGCCGGGACCTTCCGTTCTCCAGCCTTCCCCGAGGTTCCCTTCTTCAGTGTTCCTGAAATAGCTCATGTAGAGCACTCAGCACGTAATAACTATCTTTGCATGTGTTTGTATGCTTCGCTCAATTGGGAATTCCTCAAGGGTGTGGACAAGGGTTGGTTTGCTTTTGTCCTCAGAGTTTTCTTTGATAAGGCATCCTCCAATGGGTTCATCTGTGCATGGGGTGTTTAATATTGCATTCTCATTTTCTTTTGGCCAAACATGATGGTAATAATCACCTAATGTATTTTTAGAATGACATCCATCCAGCGAGGCTGGCAGATAGCACTGTGGTTTCTATGCAATTCCATAGAATCTCTTTAATAAAGGCAGGCAGCATTACCTCATCCCTAAACCACATGGGGACTCACATGTTGTGAATGAACTGTGGTCCTTGGTGTTGCCACCCCCAAGGCCTGGCTGTCCAAGGTCCCTGCAGTATGCTAGGAAGATTCTGGAAGGCCTCTCTGGAGGCTTCACAGCGACACCCCATGACCCCACAGGTGTAATTTCTGTCTTGCAATGGATGTCGGCCACCGCTCCTCAGAGTCTTCACTTGGTGAGCTCTGAATTATTTGCTTACGGAAGGCTGAGGTTAAGCTTCTTTTATTATTATTAATTTTGAACTTCCCTAGTGTGATTTTTGGGGGAGGTCTTCACAAACGGTTTCCCCATCCCCACCCCTCTTTTTGCTCTCTCGAAAACCTGAAACAAAGCAAATAAACACTGCTGTGAACATCTGAGCCTAAAGCAGAGGCTGAAACCTGGTGACTAGCTTGAACTTTCATTATCACTAGGACAGGGAATGTACAGTGGAGAGAAAGGAAAGCACCTTCGGAGTCCTCAGAGAACATCTCCCGGGCTCTTTACAGAGAAAACTCCCTGGAAACCATGACAGCCCAAACCGTGGTCAGCTAATAATAAAAATATAATAGCTATTATCGATCGAGCTGTGCCAGGCTCATGATGTACCTTATCCATAATCCCAGCAGCAACACTGCACAGTACACATCATTAATTCCCATCGTAGAAATCCAGAAGTCGAGGCACAGAGACATTCTGTAACTTGCCCAGTGTCCACACCTAGAAAGAGGCAAATTGGAATCCCAGGCTGTCTCCACGGCCTCCAAAGTGTGTTCTTCCCACTGAGGCTTAATATTTTTAAATGTAGAATGCGTTGTTTATTCACCCATGTTATTAAGATAATTAAGCCCCATAAATTTAGCATTTTCGTTTCAAATGATTGTACAAGTCCTTTTTATTAAGTTAAAGCAATTCTCAACTCTATACAAAGTCAATGCGGCTTTGCTACCAGAACAAGTAGCACGTTAACAAAAACTTAAGATTGCCGAGGCTTAACTTTGAGCAAAAGCAGAAATCAGTTCATTAAGAGGTCCCGGAAGGAAGAGTCCGTTTCGGGGAAGGGGTAGGCAGTGGGAATCTCAGGGATAATGTTTCTTACTGGCCGGGTCGTCAGAATCACCTCCCAGCACACAGCTGAGGCAGTCCAAGAGGTCCCCGTGTGCTGCCCTGGCATTCTACGTCTTTTTAGGGACCTTTCAAGCAATTATTTATGGTTCCTTCTCCTTTCTTTGCAAAGTGGGAGACCAGATGGCCCTGGGCTCTGAGCCACAAGCCAGCGACATCCTGCGTGTGTCACCTCAGGCTAGGGAGTTCTAGACGACTTTAAGTCTCAGTTTCCTGCTCACGCTACGGCTAGGAGGATTATGCCGCACGATGTTCAGAAGGTTTTCGGCACAGACCATGGGTTTAATAAAATATCCCCATTTGTAGTGTCTGCGGCAACGAAGGGCATGAACCTGGCTTCCGTGGTTCCGTATAACACACCCTCCTCTGCACGTTAGATTCTTGCTTTAAGCTCTGTCTCTAAGCTTGGTGAGCTTTAATGAGACCCCAGGTGAGTGAAGCCCTGTAAATAATTCATAGGAAATATCCTCGTCCTAGATACCTGTGGCGAAAATTCCGTCCTTTTCTCTGAGCGTGCTGCCTGCCCTCGCCTGTGAGGAAGTGTTCACCCGGCCCACCTGTGATTAACTTGAGAGAGTCTGAGTCCATGGAGGTAGCCCCCCACTTCATCCAGCATTTGGGGGCCCAGTTTGCTTTAGGTGGCTGCCCGAGGGCATTAGAAGCAGGTGCCCTGAATGTCAACGTCACATCCTCAGGTGTGCTGTGTGGCCATATCCGCAGCCCTATGGAAACTTCTGGTTGCTTCCACCTGCCCAGACCCTGGCAGCCCTGGGCCACCAAATGTGCTGCGGAGTCCCCAGAGTTTCCACTGCTCTTCTTAGGAGTCTGAGCGAAAAATCCGTTTTATATAGGAAAAAATCTGTGGAGAGGAGTAGAAAACGAGCTTGACGTTTCAACATTGTTCAATGGTCAGTAGAACGGGAAATCCAAGGGGGGTTCTACATTAGATCGAGGCTGTCCATTTTTAAGACACCTGAAGGATTTGCCCGACGGCACAATTAGCTGCCTGTTGTCCACAGGGTGTGTCATTTGACAGAGCAAACAGGCACCAAGGAGTTCCTGGCCCCCTCGAGGGCTCCAGGCGAGTTTGTGGAACTTTCAGAATTAGAATTGAAAATTACCACTCCAGACCAAGTGCAGATTCACCAATATCTGTCAACTACCAGAATCTGGACAGGATCCTTGCTAGATCAAATGTTTACACACTCAAAATCGCAGCTGCACTGCAAAACACACCCTGCTGCAGTGAGTGCCTCATAATACAAAAGTACCCCAAATTCTGTGGGATTAAAAAAAAATTCTGGTGTCATTCTTTAAAGAGTATTTAAAATAATGAAACATAGCAAGCATTCATTAAAAGTACAGAAAATATGTTGGATTCCTATATATCCACCATCAAGATGAAACATTTTGCCTTACTTGCTTATTCTACTACTACTTTTATTAAAGAGAGAGAGTGCTAAACTACACCTCTCATCCTTCCCCCTTCCTTCCCCAGAAGTGTGTATATCATTCTCATGCTGGTTTACTTCTTTTACTACACATATATGTAGCCATAAACTGTGTATACTTTTGCTTTTTGCATGTCTAAACCTTCCAGAAATGTTATCAGAGCAGATTTATCTTTTCCCCATCTATTTTCCATTCAACATAATATATTTGACATCTATCAATATTCACATTTTGATTTCGTCCATTTGTCTCATTTCATTGTGTGCAGGAGGCACAGGTTATTCATCTGTTCTGTTACTAATGGACAGGCTCCTTCTAAGTTTTTATCTTCGTAAGCAGCCGGGCCGTTGCTCTCGCTGTTTGCTCTGCTTGTTGTGCTTGCCTCCCAGGTTTTCATTCATTCATCAGCATTCTCGAAATGTCCACTTAGCATCCTCCCTTACTCCTTCAGGTTTTTACTCAACTGTCACAAGGATTGCCAGATAAAATACAGGATGTTCAGTTAAATGTGAATTTCAGATACATGACAAGTAAATATTTAGTATAAGTCTATCTCAAATATTGCATGGAACATACTTATCCTAAACGTCATTGATTATTGGAAGTTGACATTTAAATGGGCCTTCTGTATTTTTATTTGCTTAATCTGGCCATCTTAATTGTCATAGTCTTGGTGAGGCATTCCTTGTCCCTTCTACTTAAATTTGTCATCCACTCCCCCAAACTTCCTATCCTCTTTCTCTTTTGTTTTTCTTAGTAGCATTATCACCGATTCATCTGCAATATATTATCCTTATTTATTTTGCTCATTTTCTGTCTTTCTCCTCTAGAATGTAAGCTCATTAAGGGTTTTTGTTTGTTTCTGCAGTAATAGAATATGTGAGACACAGTATGTAATCAAATATTTTCTAAATGAATGAATGAATAAATGAATGAATGCATGCAATGACATATTTGTACATGTCTCCTTTTACATGCATGAGAGTTTCTCTTGGATAAACACTTGGAAATGGAATTGCTTTTTGTAAGCTATGTGTCCTTACTAGGTATTGCCAACTTGCTGTTGAAAGTGATTGAAACAATTTACATTCCCATCAGCTGTGTCTAAAAGTCCCGTTCCCCCACATCCAGTGTCTTTCTTTTATCTTTCTTTCTGAAAATACAATAATTTTAAGTGTATTTTTAAAGCAAAAGTCGAAACCAACATAAGATAACTACCAATAAGCTACAATGAGTGAATTTGTAGTAAACAGTAGCTGTTAATCCAAAAGGTGTCAGATGTTTTTAAATGCTTAATCTAAAATGGGTTAATTATTATAGATGTGCAAACAATCCTAAGCCCGTGTATCTCTTGTGTAAGAGAACAAACAATAATCGCATAAATCCATCACTGTTGCAGAGACATTTAAAAGCCCATCATACAAATTTTGAACAAAAATCTTTTTTTTTTTTTTCAATTTAAAAGAAGAAGCCTTGACTAAAAGCAATAAAATGAAAGCACACACAGCAATGGCCTGGCATATCCTCTAGGACAGGTTACAGAATCATCAGAAACATGAAACTCCTATCAAAAGAGAAAATTTGATTGAGACCTTTAGTTATGGATATGGTTAATCGGTTTTAGGTCCAAAAAATGAACTTCAGCTTAAAAACAAGCAAGCAAACAGAAAAGCTCTGTGATCAAAGGATACAGCCAATGACCCGTATTCATTTCTGAATACATCCTTGAATAGTCACGAAACGACTTGTGGCGTATTGCAAAAAAGGTCACAGCCCCTCACTCTGCATTGTATCTGTGCACCTTGCAATGTGACTGGGAAGTGCTGTTTAGAGATCAAGTCTGTTTTCCCTCTTCTTGAATCTGGCCTGATCTACCCAACTTGCCTTGGCCAATACAAGTTGCAGCAGAAGCGATGACAGGCCAGCTGAGAACTTAGTTCTGGAGATATTTTTCAGGCGTTGACTTGATCTCTTGGAACACTGCCTAGGTGTCACGTGAACTAGCCTGGGCTAGCCTGCTGAGAGACGAGAGACCACGTGGATCAAAGAGGAGCCAGCTGACTTCCCCCACCCAGGCCCCAGAGATGTGAGAGAGCCAAGCCAAGATCAGCAACCACAGATGCTTGAGCGAGGCCAGAAGAACGCTCTTGCCCAGCCTAAACTGCTGACTCACACAAGCACAAGCTAAATCAAAATGTGTGAATATTGATGAATCGCAAATAACATTCTGTTGAGTGGAAAATAGACGGGGAAAAGATAAATCTGTTCTGATAACATTTCTGGAAGGTTTAGACACACACAGTGCAACAATATATACTGTTTATGGCTACATACATATATAGTAAAAGGAAAAAGCCAACATAAGAATGATATACATCTCTGGGGAAGGAAGGAGAAAGGATGAGAGATGTAGCTTTAGCTCTCTCTCTCTTTCTCCCTCTCTCCTTTTCTCTCTCCCATATCTCTTGTGGAAGGAGGGATAGTTGTCTAATTCTGCACATTGGCCTTTCTGAGTCTCTGCTCGGGCTTGGCTGAGATTCTCTATTATGCTTATATGCATATCATCCAGTTCAACAACAGACACCTGTAGGAACTTACCAACTGTTTCCTGACTGAAAGAATGAATGGAAAAGTAAGGCTCAGAGGCATTAGAAGATTTGCTAAGGACTCTGGTCTTTTACCTGGAAGTGATGGGACACCATTCTAGAATTTTAAGGAGGAGGAACGCATTATTTGTCCTTTAGGAAGATCACTCTGTTAGCAGAGAGGAAGAGGGATTTGAACCTGGATGTTCATAGGCCAGTTTGGAAAACACACTAATAGTCAAGACAAGAAAACACGATAATGTCCTGAAATAAGCCATATTACAAAGATGTTTGGATGACAGTCTACATAGTATTTAGTGCCTAAGATGTTGGGGGATGGCAGGTAAGTGAGAGGAGACTGAGGTATCTGTAGATTATCAGGTGCAATTAACTAGATAGTTGAGGATACACAAACAGAAAGTGGGTATTAAGAGGAGAATAAACTTCGGGGAGAAAAATAGTTTGGGACATGTTATATTTGAGGGAACTGTGGAATGCCTTCATGAAGATGTCCTAGACCTAAGCATATTGGTTTCACACTTGAGAAAGGGATTAGAATTAAAGATATTTCTTTGGGAATCAACATGATTGAAAGTCATGGGTGTTGGTGCAATTGTTCAGAGAGTAAGTATACAGCAAGAAAGAGAGAGAACCAAGGCGAGAGATCATGGCTAAAATTTGTGTTTAAGGGGTGGGTAGATGTTGCAGAATCAATCAAGGGACCTGACAAAAGATTTCTCTTTGGTAGGAACTGTGTGATTTCCCACCTCTACTCAGGGCTCCCTTTGGGAGTTCAGGGAGGTAAGCCAAAGAAGATGTTTTTTTCCTAAGTCATGTTATATAAAGCCAAGAGGGCAATGCCAAAGATACTGCAAAGAGAGAATACCGGGATCATGCTGGAGAAGCATGTTCCACAATAGTCAACATTTAAGAGGCAAGTAGAATCGTAGTTGAGTAAAATGAGCAGACATGCAGAGTCAAACGGGCTGGAGACCAAAGGAACTTGAAAGCAAGAAGCAAGGGAGAACAGTGGACCTGTGGGAGCAGGTCTGGATGACTTCCAGAGGCAGGGGACACCGTGGGCTTTTTAAAATGGCATATACATGGTTGACCTGATCCATCTAAAGTGGTTGGTGGTGGGGAATGGCCAACCACAAGAAAATGTCCTGAGGCCCAAGTAGCAGACAGTTTCTGGAAAGAGTTGCCACCAACTGGGCCATATGACAAGAGCTGCTCAGCAAGTAGGGGCAGGAAAGAGCCCACTGGTTTGGCAACAAGGAGTCATGGGAGACGCCAATAAGAGCAGTGGCAATGCGTTTATGTGGATGGAAGTCAGCTTTGGAGAGCCACAAACGGGAAGTCCTGAGTATAAACTCATCTTCCAAGAAGCTTGGTTGTGAAGGGAAGGAATGAGATTAGTTCTCAGAAGAAGACAATTTGGGAAGGGTTCTTTTTCCAGTAAAGGCAAGACGTAGACGTGAGAAGAGGCATAAAAGAAGAAGAGAGTGGAGATATACTACAGAGAGGAAAAGCTTAAAGATCCCCAAGGCCTCCAGAAGGAGACAGAGTTAGGTTTAAATTAGATTTAAAGAGGATGTATGAGGGAAGCGGCTGTGGCTCAATTGGTTGGGCTCCCGTTTACCATATGGGAGGCCCTGGGTTTGATTCCCGGGGCCTCCTGATGAAGGCGAGCCGGCCTGTGCAGCACGGTGAGCTGACACAGCAAGATGACGCAACAAAGGGAAGCAAGCAGACACGGAAAAACGTGCAGCAAATGGACACAGAGAGCACAAGCAGCAAGGGGGGGATAAATAAATAAATAAAAATAAATCTTGAAAAAAAGAAAAAAAAAATAAAGAGGATGTATGGCAGCAATCCCTCCCAGGCAGGGGAGAAGGGGAGAATGGTGTGGGCAGAGCTGGACACAGTACCTTTCATTTTTTTAACTAAGGCTAATAGGTATAGTATACTTAAGTTACAGTGAAGCAATTTTTGAATTTTCTCGTGATATATTTGAGGACAAAATGAAAAAGATATGTTACCATAGGTAGCCTCACAACCAGTAAAAATGGCCATAGACAAAGAATGCCGATTAATGAAATAATTTAGAAGGTAATCCGTAAATATATCCATATGCTTGTGACGAGCACTGCCAGTCATCATAATAGTAACAGTATGATAAATGGTATTGATTAGTAATATGAATAATCAATGGCATTCAATAGAACCAAAAACAGTAACAGCTGTAACTTAATAAGAGCTTCACTGGGCTCTAGTTCTGTGCCCCTGAGACCTATTCTTGGTTATGTACTGATAAATATTTTTCATTAATCACTTGGTTGAATTTATGAAGAATTCTTAACACATTTCTAATAAATGGCAGGAACTTCTAAAGAAAGCACAACACCAGGACTCAAAAAGGTCTCAAAAGGGCTTAATCATGCGAAATGTGGGTTTAACCAAGCCAGCTGCATAGATAGAGGATGAAAAGGGCAGTTAATGTTTTTTTAAAATGCATCCTGATTTTAATCAACAGCAAACCTAAGATGAGACGCAAGTATGATGTGGTGGACCCCCAAAGCTAATGCAATATTATTATACAAAATATACTGTAGCATTCAAGTGTTCTCAATTAGGATGTGGACAGGATCAACATATTCAGGACATATATGTTCAGTTTCAATTTTAAGTGCTAGCTTTTTCTTCTTATTATTATTTATTTATTTATTTTTTTTGGGTAAACTTTAAATTTAGAGTGGATGATTTTAATTAGTAAACACACACACACAGATGCCCAAGACTCAGCTCAGCTCTACTGATCACAATCTTTGGGGATTGGGACCAGGCTTTTGAAATGTTAAACTGATGGTCACGTTTAGGAACCCGCCACTAGAATATCACTCACATGTTTTTTATTGCCTCATGAAAGTGCACAGTGAGAATATGATTTTACTACCTCTAATTAGAGAAGCATTTTGGGCAGGAAGGGAGGATATCTTATACTTTTTTGTTCTCTCTATAGTTCCCAGCTCAGAAAAGGTCTCCCCACCCACAAAAAAAAATTTTTGTTGATGAGAGTGATGCAGAGGTATAATTTTTTTTTCTCCAAATTTCATTCCAGTATAGAAGGGTCTTTAGAAATACCTTACTGTAACAGAATTATGTGGCAACTGAAAATGACCACTGTCAATGTATGAAGGGCCAAATGTCAAGTGCCAACAGTAGGTACGCTCACCAACATTTCTTTTTTAAAGGCTATAGGTATAGCTAGACAACAGAGGGCAAGAGGTGAAGTCCAAACCACAGACTGAATTATTGGAGATAAGTCAGATTTCATTTTCTACGGGAATGAGTGGAAGGAACATCGTAAAGGAAAATAAAATGTGTTGTTTTAGTTTGCTAAAGGCTGCCAATGCAAAACACCAGAAATGGGAATTTATTAGGGTAGAAGCTTATGGGTCCAAGGCTGTGAACATGTCCAAACCAAGGCATCATCAGAGATGCTTTCTCACCAAAGGTTGGCTGCTGGTGATCCTAGACTCCTGCCATGTGGCAAGGCACAATGGCAGCTGATCTCTGCTGAAGTCTCTGCCTTCCCCTCCAGGCTCACTTTCTCCCTGAACTCAGCTGTAAGTGATCAGGCATATGACTTTTCTCTCCCCTCTCCTCCAGCCTGGTTGCTTCAGCTGGCTGCTTTGCTGATTCTAGCCTCCAGCCTCTCTCTCAGCCTCTCAGGGGTTCTCTGTCTTTCTGCAGCTATAGGTAATCCTGGAGCCCTCTCTCAGATGGCAGGATAAAATGGCAGCTCTTCCTATCCCCTTTCTTCCATTTATCTAGAACTCCAGTAAAGGATCAAGACCCACCCTGGGTCCTGCAATCTAATCAAAGGCAAAAGTGATCTAATCAAAAGATGCTTTGACTGAATCTAATCAAAAGGCCCATCCACCATGGGTTTACAGGCACAGGAGTGGGTTTGCTTTAAGAACAGGATTTTCTGGGGTCCATAAAAGATTCAAAACAAGACGTGTGGATATCAGATTCCAAAGAAGCCCCATTTTTTAACGGAAAGCATACAGAGCCCTTTCCTCATAAGGAAAAGGACTGTTCCCCCTTTTAGGGTAATAGATGGACTGCTTCCACAATTCCCAAACTTCTCATCTATGTATTTCCTATGTTGGTTAAAGTGTTTGTTCAGGGCCTCTTCCGTGGTGGAAGGGAAGGGTGATGCCAAGCCCTAAAAAGAACAGCCCTAGTGGAGAGAAGGTGGGTGCCAGCCAGCTGGAGCTCTGTTCTCTGAGATATTAGCTGTGATAAGGGATGTTTGGGTGTGTGAAAGGAGGCCCAGAGCACGGAAATGGCACAGGGCTTTGCGTGACTCAGCTCTGCGGACCGCCGACAGGGTGGCTTCCTCGTGAAGTGGTGGCAGAAGCCCTGTCCCTGCGATGTGACTGCTAAGGCCATCTGAGATCTGCTGTGGTAGTGACCCCTGCCAAGCGTAGGCAGTGGGGCACCCGATCTCCCAGGTCCCTTCTGACTCTCAGAATCTGTGAGCAGCCCAAACAAAGGGCCCCAGTTGGATGGTCAGCTCTGTGGTTTCCCAACACTAGTAATCTCTATTCAGAGAACAAACATAACATTGTCCGAATTCCACCGTCATTCGAAGTCCCGGACTTTGGGGAGTGACTGTTATCTGGAACGGAGCTGACTGCAGATCAATTAGAAATACAAATCTCTCCAAGCTGGAAACACTCTTTTCTTTGCTCGAGCTCTGGACACTCCAAAGCAGCCTTGATAGGATCAGTCCACTCATGGTTTTGGCCTCAGAACCCTTTAGAAGGTGTCACCCCATCTTCCCTGGGTGTGGACACATCTCAGGGAGTCCCCCTGGGCTCTGTCATCTGAACTGTCTGATCCAAACTGCCATCAGTGTAGATGGTGCTCTTGGGTTTTACCAACTGCCTTCATGCTTGGGATTTCTGGATGGTCTCTCTCTCTCCATAGCTGTCTTCATCCAGCTCCCAGGCCTCACTGCTACTTCGGCTCACATGGGTTTTGGCCCTGCCCTGCCCCCTCCAGCTCTGGCTTGGGGGTCCTGGCTGCAGAAACGAGGTTCACAAGCATGTAGCTGCCCCTAGCTGGCCCCATATCAGTGCTGTGTACTGAATATCTCCCCTGTGCCAGGTCGTCGATTCCCTGGAATGACTGTTCAGGGCAGGTATCACCCCTGTTTTGCAGCGCTAGAATCCAAACCTCCAACTGCTTCCGAGCTCAACATTATTTCCCCCTGGTATATCATGCTGACAGTGCTGATCATATGAAAACTATGCCAGGTTTCCAGTAAATATTTGTTGATTATTTCCTTTTATTTTTGTTTGCTTGCTTGTTTTAGGAGCAAAATAAAAATATTCCGCCCATTAAAAAATAGGCAGTCATCTCACATGGCTTTTACATCAATGCTGTTTAAGCGTATTTAAAATGAAACACTGGTGTTTGACAATTTTGCTTTGAAGTTTCATAGTTAGTTTGTTCTAACTGGGAAAATGTCCTGCAGGTTCTGCGGGAACCTGTTTCTACAGGTTCAATGACATCTTGGCTCTCAAGACATTTTTTTTTCTTTTTAAATTCTCATGTCCACGTGGGAATGACTCGTCCCTCCTGATAAAGACACTCATCGGCAAATAGCGGCTTTTGCTTAATAAATAACGAGTCAGGTGTTGTGTGGTTGGGAGTCCAGCCCCCAGCTGATTTGTAACTCAAAGCTTGTCCATTTGGGGGCAGATGCACATACCTACATCATGATCACTGGTAGGTTCCTTGATTTTACTTCTGTCTCGTTATGTTTTAATGCTCTTTACAGATTTTATTTAACAATATGCACACACTGTATTTTTATTCCCCCAGGGAGAAAAAATACCACAGAAATTGTGAATACCAAACTCCATGACATAACAAGCCTGAAGAGAACATAAACGAAGCATCACAGGCTTCACTGTAGGCCTGATGAGTCGGAGTCTGTCTGAGGTGGGTGCCAGCTCCCTGGGTGCACACGTGAGCTATCTAGTCAGTTTCCAAGCCTCAGTCTCCTCATCTGTAAAATGGGAATGATCGCAACCTCACATGGTGGCAGAGGGATTCGACAGGGCCAGCGTGTGGAAGCGTGACATCAGCTAAAGCACACTCTAGGAAGTGGGGAGAAGTTGGCTGACTGGCTGCAATATACAAGATGGCCCCCGCGTGTTCAATTCCTCGTCGTTGGGTTGGCTTTCTCCTTTGTACTTATCACCTTCTCACATGTTTTATTCGATTGTCTATTGGCTGTCTCCCCACATTACAACGCGATTTCCACGGAGGCATGGTTTTCATTGGTTTTGCTGCCTGTTGCATACCCAGAGCTGTGAACGATGCCCAGAAAACAGCAGACGCCACCAGTACTTGTCAAATAAATGAATGCCAGATGGTATTGTGCATGTAGAGAGCCCCCTCCCAAGTCTACTTTCGTGAACGAGCAGTCTCAAGATCATCAAGGCGATGGGAACTTGAGCTTTGGAGCTGGAGTTGAGAAGCGGGTTCTTCATCTGTTCATTCATTCACGTAACACATTTTTATTGAGTATCGACAACATGCGGTTCATGGACGAGGCGATGGAGGAGTCATCTGTTGTGGATGTCAATAGATTTTGGGCTTTATGACAAAAAGATCGCCAATGTGTATTAGAAGGGCCACTCTATTTGGTGTCTTTATGCCCATTTATAGACGTCTTTGTTTTGGGTGGTTTCATTTTAGATTCATGAAGCGCATCAGACTAGCTGACTCCCCGAGTGACGTCTGGTTGCAGGCTGAAGGGGAGATACTGTATTCTTTGGTTTCTTGCTTCTAGAAAGTTGTCATTACTATGGATATGTGGCTTTAAAAGATGACATTAATGAGTACGGCTGATGGGAGAACAAAGTCCCATTAGTAGAAAAGGTTACAAAGAAAACCTCTGCTCTGACATGATGCGTTTGAAGCGAGCCAGCTGCCTGTGACTTTGTTTATATTACAGTTGGGAATCGTTTTCTTTAGGAGGCTGTTCATTCATCATTGTACTAATGAGTTAATAAGTAACCAGACCCCTGTATTTTCCAATTATGTGTCCCGCTTTATTTCTGGGCAGTAATCGTGTGAACGGTTTGAAAGAAAGGGTCCAAGAGAGAAGTCGCCCTTAGAATTATCTCAGATAATGTAGAACATAGAGCGTAGAAAACTCTTCACAAGGAAATATAAACACACAAACACACACATACACCCCCCCCCCCAAATAAATAAAGTAGCCATGAAGGGAGAAGAACATCTGACAAAATCATAAATAACTTTTAAAAATTTGGACTGAAACTATGGATCCACATATGTATCTTATCTGCCTTGTTTAACTCAATAAGGAGCCACAAAGAAACCAATGAAAACCCTAGAAATGACCTCCTCAGTGTCCCAAAGCTCAACTGTCTATCAGAAGGGAGGCAGGATTTTTAAGGTAGTGAAAGGAAAGCTCTTGAGTGTAAAAGCAATCATGGAGCAGGCTTCTTTTGTTCTTTAACATTTTGTTTTGAAATAGGTTCAAACTTACAGGACAGTTCCAAAAACAATACAAACCCCATACAGAGAACTCTAATATATCTCTACCCACTGCCCCAGCCCCCACATACCTAGGTCTGCCTATTTAAACTCTTTGCCATATTTCATGGAGCAGCCTTTTTGACTCAATATGAAATCAAGCAGTCAGATGAAGAAAGAAAAAGTGAGGCATTTTAATATTCCTCAGACATCTAGGCTGTGTATGTGTGTGTATGTGTGTAGGCAAAGCTTTGGAGCTATAGACTCAGTGTTCCCTTTCCATCTAAATGCCCAAATGCGTTAGCCTTGTCGAGACAGCGCTGTCCTTCACTCTTTTGAATGATACCCTGTGATGCCTTCCCACATCCCATCTGCCCTGGCCCAGTCCTACCGGATTATTTAGAGAGTGGAGCAAATGCGTCCATCCAAAAGGGAGACTTCTAAGGTTATCATGGGAGTTCTTCCAAAGGTAGGAAGCTACAATGCAATATATCCTCTCGTCAGGTCCAGTGTTGGCCATATTCACAGAAACTGAATTTTAATGCTAAGTGCCGTGGAAACCACTGGACTCTAAAGAGTTCTGCCCTGATACTACTAGGTCAGAAATGAAACATGGGGCCCTCCCGAGCATTCTTTCTTAGGCCCAAAAGATTATTGATTATTTATTCCAATTTTCGTACACACATCATGTTTGTTTGGGACTGGGAGCCGACTCACACCCAACGTTTTGCTTTTTTTTTGAGGTCCCGGGGATGGGGATTGAACCCAGGACCTCGTGTGTGGGAAGCCAGTGCTCAACCACTGAGCCACATCAGCCCCCCAATGTTTTGCATTCGTTTTTGCATTCGTTTTTGCCTTCTTAACCCCCTGCAGCTCTTAGAATGGGACCAGTTGTGTACAGGTGTATCGAGAGCAGAGTGGTGGCTGACATTTGACCCTTACGTGTCCTAGACACTGCGCTAAGGTCTTGTCCCCATTTGCAGGGAAGGGGACAAGTCATGGAGCTGGCCAGCAGCAGGACTGAGATTCAAACCTCGTAGCAACATTTGCCTCCTTACATGCCGAGACTTTAGAAATACTGCATGGTAACTAGCAAAATTCATCCATCTATTCAGACGTTGGTTGTATGCAGAGAAGAAACAAAGTAGGATACTAGGAAAGGAAGCAGATTGGCAATGGTCTTTCAGATCAGTGCCAATGCACATATTATAAAAAGGGTTACAGAATTTTACAGCCAGAGAACGGATTTGAGATCATGCAGTCCAACACCTTTGTTTAATGGAAGAAAGTGAAAGCCAGAGAGACTAAATATTTGCTTGAGGTCACATAGGGGTCATTATAAGAAGGAGACAGTCGTTTATTTCGTGGAACGAGAGAAGATGGTTTCCCATCTATAAGGTATGTGAACTCTGCTCTAAAAATAAAAAGCTCTCATTCTCCTCAAACCTTGACTCAGAATGTACAACACTGTGATTTTACTAAAAGCCATTGATTAATATTGTACACTTTGGATAGAACGTATGGTATGTGAATATATCTCAATAAAACTGCTGAACGAATAAATAAGTAATTGTGAAAGACTAGCCAGAAGTAGCAGCCATGTACAGCAGGGGAAGCATAGAGAGATCGAGAGATGAAGAATTTTCTTTGTTTGTTTGTTTATTGTTACTATTATTGAAATAATGAAAATGCTCTAATGATGATAGAAGTGATGAATGCACAAGTATGTGATTATACTAAATAGCATTGATTGTGCATTTTGGATGAATTGTATGCTTTATTAATATGTATTCATAAAATTGATTTGTTAAAAAAAACAACAGCAAAAAACCTTGACTCAGAGCAGAAGGTAAAATTCCTGGTTTTTATGCTAATGACAAGATCACAATTCTTCTGACTAGAAACAATCAAAATATGAGATAAAATTAGAATTGTATGGTGCCAGTTAAAAATTATTTAGAAACCAACAAGTTCAGTGCCTTGTGATCTCTTTTTCTATGGCACAGGTAGCAGGGCTGAATCATCACAATGAGGCGTGTGACAGAAATGTGGACTATTTCTGCCATGCCTGTCTATTTATGACTTCTTCAGACGACAGTAATTGTCAGCAATAAATGGGTATTCAAACAGCAGGATGGATTGGCTATTCAGTATCACAACCAACTGTGAGCCGTTCTTTCATTGGTTCGATTATGCTTGTAGGAAGTGAGGAAATATGATGGAAAAAAATGTACTCAATCCATAATGATAACCTTGGGTAATCAAATATTTTCCTGAAAGAAATAACAAAGAACACACAGCCTTGGACACATCATAAATATCATAGTGGTAAACTCGAGAGCGGAGGGTCTCTGTCAAGTGAAGCTTTCCAGACACACTTTTATCCCACATGTCTGTCTTTTTGTTTGAAATTTAGAAACATACATGCATGTTTCTGCAAAGGTGGTAGTTAACTAAAGCAAGGCTCCCCTTTCATCTTGGCGGAATGTACAGTGTACATATAAATAAATGCCTCCTTCTTCAGGTGTTAACAGAGCCCAAGAGAAAATTAAAACAGCAAGGGAGAGTTGCATTCTTATTCTGATGAAACAGAAGTTCTTGAGTTTCTCCATGCTTCTGTATACATGCACGTGCCGAGCGCACACTCAAATCCAGACCAGGGACCCTGACACAAGGTACACCATCCAGTGCTTTTGGTTCTATCAGGAAATGGCCCCAACTGCCTACTTAGATGGTAAGACTTTATTAACTTTTTCTTAAAAGAGCTATTTCACACATTTCAGACTGAGTTCAGGGTCTGCTAAAATCAGATTTCCCAATCCCTACCTCAACTGTTGTCAAGGTAGGTCTCGTGTCTCTCATACTTAAGCAGCTGATTTTTAAAATTTATTTCATCTTACTGGTGCTAATAAGTCCTAGTAGAGTGCTAAAAAATATCACTGATTCCAAGAGATTTTATTGAATCTTACAATGTGCCAGGCCTGGGGAATGAACTGGTGAACAAGTTAGCATCCTGCCTCATGCAGCACTGAAGGGGAGGTGATAACTAAATTGGAGGGAGGTGCCAGAGTGAAGGGAGGGGTTAACCTTCAGGTGGGGCGGGGGTTGTGGGTGCAGGCAGGCTGCACACCAGAGGCTGCTCTGTAGCCGGGTTGGAAAAGTTAAGAAGAAGCCTTGTTAGGTCTTTTCCCAGCTTTGCATTATTTGTGAGCCTCGTGAGCATGCTTCCAATGTTGTCCAGTACAGAGGATGGCTAAAGACAATGGGGGCTAAAGAATCGATCCTTCTTTAGCATGTTGCCTATTCAGCAGTCAGCTCGCATGCTGCTTTAGCACAGATTCTTACAAGAGTAAAATCTGAAGTGCAGGCAGCAACCTAATAAGAGCCCATGTTATTTGGCTTCCTCCTCCTGACCTCAACTCATTTCCTCCCACTTTCCTTCTCTCCTCCCTTTTTTCCAACTGTCAGCTGTCTGTCAAGCCTGCCTTACCTCCAGGCCACTGTGCTTCCCATTCCCTCTTCCTGGACATCTCTTCCCCCAAATTCGGTCTACGCTCAAGAGAAGACTTCTTCTCTGACCACGCAACCTAAACAGCACTGTCTCCCCTGCCATCACCCTCTGTCCTCTTACTTAGATTGTTTTATTTTCCTTTATGGCAGTGCCCTCATGGGACATACTCATATTTGTTCATTTTTTATGTACCCGGATCATCTCAAAATGGAACTTCCATGAGAGCAGGCCATAAGCAAGTTTTTTCTCTGCTTTATCCCCAGTGGGTAGAGGAGAGCCTTGTAAAGAGTGGATGCTCAGCAGACATGTGTTGAAAGAGTGGATCAAGAGAATGCAGTCTTCATGTTAATCCAGGCTGCATGTCTACCTGGAGACCCAACAGGCTGAGACTCTGCATGCCCTTTTCACCAGGTGGTAAGGCAGGGGCACCACTGGTGTATCCTTCAATTAAGAGAGATCACTGGGGGGTTGGGGCTGATCCCATCACTGCTTAGGATTAGATTCAATCACTGAACCCATGATGGGGCTTGGCCCATAGGCCAAGATCAAGAGAGAAAAATACAGGCATTGTATGATGAGTCTCTTCTGCTCACAATTTTTATCATCAACCAAAAATACCAGGATAGGGAAACAAATGTGGCTTAAGCAATTGGGCTCTCATCTACCATATAGGAGGTCCAGGGCTTGATTCTTGGGGCCTCCTGGTAAAAAGCAAGCTGGCCCACGTGGTGAGCTGGCCCGAGTTGAGATCTGGCCCATGCAGAGTGCTGGCTCATGTGAAGTGCTGGCCCGCGTGGAGAGCTGGCACAGCAAGATGACGCAACAGAAAGAGACACAGAAGAGAGACAATAAGGGATGCAAGCAGAACAGGGAGCTGAGATGGTGCAAGAGATTGAGCAGCCTCTCTCCACTCTGGAAGGTCCCAGGATTGGTTCCCAGTGCCGCCTAAAGAGAAGACAAGCAGACACAGAAGAACACACAGAGAGCAGGCAGCGAGCACAAAACAAGGTGATGGTGGTGTGGGGAGTAAATAAATAAATAAAGCTTTAAAAAAATACCAGTATATTTATTTTTGCATACGAAAGTTCCACCTCAATAATCTGATCTCTTCCCACTTTCACTCATTTGTTCAGACCATTTTCCTAGGAAAGTTAACTTGTAGAAGAAGTAAAATGCCAAAGCTTTTGAATTTTAGCTTTTCTCCCTTCATAAATCCCATTTTCTGTGTGACACTGTAATGCCTGATGGAATGTTCCATTGCAGAGAAGGTTCTTGTTATTATTTTAATTATAAAGCTTCCCCTTACCTTCTGCAATTTCATATTATCAACCAGTCAGCTTATTTGATTGACTAAACATGGTGCATGGCAAAAACTGATTCTCAAGGAAGCCAACGTTTCATTTCTTCCTTTCAGGCGTCTGTTCATTGTGGGTGGCTCAAATAAGAAATTCTTGGCTGCAGAGATGAAAACCACAGTGAACGAATTATTCGACCCAATTTTGACCTGTTTCTGCTTTTGTGTATTGGGCATTAAGTAGAAGTGATGTGAAGAAATAGAACAGAGGAGAAAGCGAAGCTGTGTGTCAGGAAACATTTCTCAACCCACCCCGGGCAGACAGTGGAATGCAGATCTCCAGAGAGCTCCCGAAAACCTCATGGCTGGGATCATTGAAAACAGACTGGTCCGGATACTTGAGCCTTTACTGTAGGGAGCCATCCTGTCTGGGCTCCTTAAGGCATGGGGGGAGGGAGAAGAGAAGACAAGCTTATAGGCTGCTCCCTTTTGTGACTGATAGACACTGAGTCAAGGCCCCCAGCAGGTCCAGGCTGTCCTAAAAAGCAGCACAAGACACAGTGCCAATAATCAGCAAATTAAGAAGTCTGAGCCAAAAAGGTTAAAAAGCCTGGATGTTCACTTGCCGCCTCCTTCTGACACCAGTGTACAGCACGGTATTTTCTTTGTGGCCTCACAAATTGGGAGAAACAGTCTTGAGTGTGGCAGCAAAAGGGGGCTTGTCTCAGAATTTGTTAGGATGCCTGCCTTCACGTGCCCTCTTCTGCGTAGGCGGTTTATTTACGTGGGCAAATTGAAGAACAGGCTCTAAATGAGTGTACAGGGATACACAGAACGGAAGGCGTAAAGACGTTCAGAGGCCCCCCCTAGGCACCAGATCCTTCAAAAGGAGAAGTTAACCACCAAGGCAGGCTGCTCCCAGAATCCCCCTCTCTATTGCTAATTACTGAGTCCCCAGCTTTCCAAAGAAGATGGCAAGGTTAACTTCTTCCACATCCAAAGAGTTCGACAGAAGTCCCCATTTATGATTTCTGTCTAGGATGACCCCCCCAATGTCGTCGCTTTCTCGCCAAACATATACTGAAATGGAAATGTTTTCTAGAACCGAGATGTGCCCTAAATTCACGTCTGCCCACGAACACCTGCTTGAGGAGTGATTTTTATGGCCACCTGAATTACATGCTGGTATCTGATTTTTTTTTTTTTTTTCCTCACACCTCTCAAGAAGTAAGCATTTTGAATTTCAATTGGATTTTTTCCTGGATACGAGTTCTACAAGATGCAGCAAGATAATTGAAAAATTGCAAAGAAATAGCCTCTGCATAAGGAAAAGTTCAGGAAAAGGGTGTCGTTATTTCCATCAGTGTTTCTTCTTTTAAAAATGAAGCTATTGTGATAATGAACGCAAAGACTATAAATTCTCTAAATGTGTAGAGACTCAGTACAGAAGAGAAGCTATAATTTCATAAGAAAGCATGGGAAGTGAACACAATTTGATCTTTAGACTCTAAGGTAGTAGTTGGAAGTTCAAGAAATATAAGTTCTTTTGGAACATATGAGCTAGTCGGGAGATCATAAGAAATAAAATTGATTTTTCCCGGTCTCATATTTAGGGTCCATTTTCAGGGTCCATTTTCAGAATTCCACTTAATTGTATTCAGGATTTGAAATTACAGCTCCACCCTTTGTGTTGAAAAGCAGTTCAGCCAGGAGATAAAGTATCATTGTACTTAGCACAACTTTATCTGATTTCACAGACTGAATTTTTCTTTTCTGTTAAAAAAAAAAAAAAAAGAATAAAAGACCCTAAATGGCGAATTCTAATCAATGAATATCAAACTACTCGTACAAATATTTGGATGGGTATTTATCTCTTGGGCTGAGGCAAATGGTCTAAATACACAGTTTATTAAAAAAACAAAACAAAACCATGGAATTAAAAATTAAAGACCTTTCTAAAAGATTAGCAGTTGGATTTAAAAAAAAAAAATTTCAGTGGCTCCATTTCATTTCTTTTTACACGCAGTGAACAATGGAAATTATGTGTTCTCTTTAATGTCTGATCTGTGATTTCACATGGGTGCTGGTTGATGGCTGGTTTGAGGATGGGTGGATGTGATTTTGGGGCAGGACTGATGTTTTGTCCTGATTAATTAGCCCAGTCCTAACAGGCTGCTGAGACCACCCACTCAGCATGGATGACTCTCCGTGTCTTGGTCATGGGGAACTTTCTCCAGTTTCCCTTTTCCTCTTCCTTTCTGCCTTTTCCAGAGATGTGTAACAGAATAAAAAGAAGCAGGACGCTTCATTGGAACAGTGTCACATGGAATTTTTAATTTCCTAGGGCTTCCAGTTTGCTCCAAACATGTCACGCATTCGGTAGCGTGTTCAAAATTGGTCTGAAAGTACCAGGATATGCTTGGATTCTTTTTTTCCCGTGCCAAGCCGTTTTGTTATTCTCACATTTTACTTCCATTTTTATTTGTAGAAGTGGTTGGCTGCACCGCCAGCCACAAATGATTGGTGAGTGGGCAGCCGGCAGCAATTTTTTATTTTTAAGTTGCCACTTGACATGCAAAATCTAAGTTTTCTGCCACCCTGTAGGAACAGTGACAGCCCTATGCTTCACAATTTGTCCAGTTGGCTCTTTTTTCTTGGGGAATAATTAGCAGACTGTCTGGAATGCTTCCTGTGTGTCCCCCAGGCTGGGCGGCTGCTGGGGTCCAGAGATTTGTGTGGGGGTCCTCGGGGAGGTGGGGGTTGTGCAGGAGCAGCCCGCCCCAGGAGTCAGCCACTTCTCAGGGGTGTAACTTCCTGAGGGACACTGATTTGTGACGAGAAGACCTGAACGTCACCTCTGGAAGGCAGCTGGGCTAACCACGGGGACCTAGGCTTTCTCCCACCAGAATGGCATTCCCAAAGCTATTTCCCCAGTGTGAACTTATGAACAGTTTTTATAACTTTCTGTATTTAAATTCTCAGCAGGCCAAATGGCAGGGAGGGATAATGGTGAAAAGATGGGATCTGGGGGCAGTCTGGAGGTTTGACTCCAGGCTCTGACGGGGCAAATGAAGTCAGACTTTCTCCATCTCAGCAACCACCTCAGAGGGTTAAACTAGACATTCCATGGAAACCACACAGAATAGAGCCTGGCACATAATAAGCATGCGGTCAATGTTAGCTGTAGTTATTATAATTATGATTATTCAGTACAAAGCAGTCTAATGAGAATTAATCCTTTTCTCCAAGAAAAATACTTTGAGTTTCCAGAGAAAAGAGGCATGCAATGATAACGCAGCCTTTCGAACTCAGCAAGGACACAGCGATGACTTTACGAGGGCGCAGAACTATGCGGCGGTGGTGGGGAGGGACATTTCCTCTCAAAGCTCCAGTAGGCTAAGTCTATTAATCACAGGGCTGACTTTGACTCTCCTTTCCTCATTACTCCCTGCTTTAATCAAAGGCAGCTCCCTGGACGGGGTGGGTCGTGTGGTCCAGCTCAGAGCGCTGATGCACAAAAGGGTGATGAGTGGCAGGCATAAGTTGCTGATGCTATCTGACTTCATTAAGCGAATGGCAATGCTGGTCTATGCCAGAGAAGGCACAGAGGTTACTGTCCCTAGTGAGCTTCCTAAGAAACCAGTAAGGAAGCCGTCAACCCCACAGGCGACTCGACGCCCGCCGGGGTTGGCCAAGCAGCCTGTGCGTTATTTTTCAGCGAGCTCCGCTTCGTCCTTGGAGTGCAGAAGATGATTTTCTCTTATCTCCTACAAAAGCCAGTCACATGCTAAAACTCTCACTGCTAGACATTCCCAAAGGGGCTGGGGGACAGAGACAGGCCAAGGAATTTCAGCTTCGGGGAGGATAAAGACACTTAAATAAGAACATGGTGCAGAGTTAAGAAAGCACAAGGCCTTTTCGTTTCCGTCGAATCCCAGAGTGGCGGTTCCGAACCTAAATTATACTGTACTCTTGAAAACTTCCTCAGTGTTTGACCTTAGACTCCAAGTGTGATGAAGAGGTGTAAGGGTTGGGGGAGAGAGAGGGTTAGAGAGAATTTCAGTCCAACCAGCGTGTTACCAGGAGAGGGAGTTGACTCTGGATAGACGCGACGAGTTGCCCAAGGTCCCACAGTTAAATCGAAGGCAGGGCACTTGGTACTTTGACACCCGAGTACTCCTTCTGGATGGGATGGACCCAGCCTGAGCTCTTCAGAACTGGACCCACTCAACCTGTTCTCTCTTAGGCCTCAAGTGCCATCTCATCCCTGACCCTGGTTACTGGTTGAACTCTCTGAATCCTACAAGTCCCCATGCTCAGACCTCAGCATCCAGCTCTCAGGAAAGGCTCTCCTGCCCCAGGCTGGGGGTTCCCCTCCTCTGTGCTTCCAAAGCCCCTGTCACATCCCCTCTTGTGTCTCATATAGGTTATAATTCTTGAGGGAAAGCAACCAAACCAATCAAAAAGGACCCTCAAGGAACCTAGAAGTAAGAAAGAATGAGGTACATGACCTCTTTTCTACCCACAGAACAGTAGAGAAGCAGTCCCTGACCCAGATACATGGCTCTGCAGAGACACTTCCTTTCCCGACCCCCGCCCCCCCCACCGGACTCTAAGTTTTATGAAAGCTGCCATCTATCGGCTCAGCAGCCAGCTCGTTGTAACGGCCCACAGAAGGTGCCAGGCAAATGTTTAATGAAAGTAGAAGGAACGCAACTGTCAATTTAACTAAGAACCCACCGCGTCCTCTCTGTGTTTTTCCTTCTTTGAGCTAAGCATTTTCGTTTGTTCTTAGGTTTCTCCCAAGATGCAGTTTCCAGCCCTTTCCCCAGCCTGGAACCTTCTTCTGGACAAATCCCGGTTCTCAAAGTTTGGGTTTGGGTTAACTGTTCACACTGTGCCCCAGATGGCACAGCACAGTGTGCTTGGTTCTGCCACGAGCAGGTCCCTGCGTCCCTACGAGAGCAACTAGGATCTCATCAGCTTCTGTAAGGGCTGGGCAAAGCCCTTGATTCACCTTGAACTTACACTCATCCAAGACCACCATGTCTAACAAAAAAGTTAAAGTCAACTGACGGAACGACGAATAGCACCCATGCAATGATGGTGGACAACACGTTGCCACATACAGCTATGCCAATACTCAAAAAAGGAATTGATTTTCTTGACTGTAATGAACAGCACTGAATTATATATTTGAATGCAGCTAAAAGGGAAATTTTTAGATTGTTTATATGATACTAGAATAAAAATTCCAAAAAAACCCACGGAGAACTGTATAACACAATTGTTAACCACATACGATACAGTTAATACAATTATAAAAGTGTTCTTTCATCAATTGTAACTAATGTAGCACCCTTGGTAAGGTGTTAATAATAGGGCAGTGTATGGGAACCCTGTATTTCATGCATGATTTTTCTGTAAACCTAGCAACTTCTCTAATTTAAAAAAATAAAAAAATAAAAAATAAATTTCTGGCTACATTTAGAAGAGTGAAGGGCTTCCAAATGACATAGATGTGAGAAGTAGGAGTGATGAATCCAGTTATATCGCTAGAAGAACCAGATTTTATTTGAAGTCAGATTTGTCTGCATTTAAAAATTTCTCTCCCAGTCTCTCAGGGTCAGGGAGGATTGTGTTGTTTTTGTTGCTATTTTGGTTCATTGTGGCCAATGCTTCCCTCCTCTCCCCCCTCCGCATCTCTCTCCCCAGTGACTAAGGGGGAATGAGTCTGGGACCCCCAAAGGAGTTGGCCTGGGGAGGGGTGGGGCCGGTGGTGGAACCAAGCAGGAGAGGAAGCCCATGTCTTTGGGCCGTTGGGCAAGCTCAACTCTGGGAGCCAGGTCCGCAAAATATGGAAACATCACCTGCAGAGCTGTGTAGAGAAATTCAGGCTACTTGGCAGCTCTGTAACTATCAGGCAGAAAATAGCAAGGGCCAAAGTTGTGAAGGAACATTATAACGATTAGGAATTAAGAGGTAAAAGACATTATCAAATAAAGCCCTCCAGAATTTGGCAAGCACCTGTATGTGGGCTTAATTAAATTTTCACACTTGGGAGAAAAAAAAAATGAGTTCCCTGTCTAAAAACCATTGAAGATGACACTTTAAGGGTAGTAAGAATTGTGGTAGGGGGCTGTGAAGAGGGAGAGAAAGGGCTTAGTTTATCTTTTTTTTTTTTAAAGATTTATTTATTTATTTATTCCCCCCTTGCTGCTTGTGCTGCTGTGTCCATTCACTGCGTGTCTTCTCTGTGTCTGCTTATCTCCCCCTTGCTGTGAGGTCTTGCTGCATCAGCCCACTGCGCTGGGCGAGCCGGCCTGCCCTCACAAGGAGACCAGAGGCGAACCTGGGGCCTCTCATATGGTAAACGGGTGCTCTATCCATTGCGCCACACCTGCTTCCTGCCGTGAGGTTGCTGCATCAGCCCACCGCACTGCTCAGGCCGGCGTGTGCCCTCACAAGGAGGCCTCAGGACGTGAACCCGGGCCTCCCATATGGTAAACGGGGGCTCCATCCACTGAGCCAAACCCGCTTCCCTTTAGTTTATCTTATATCATATCATATCACAATCAAATGGCTGCTAAAACAAGAAACATGTTCTGGAAGGAATAGAGCCTGTAAATTCTAATTGTGCAGACCCGTGGGACAGAGAGAACAACTGGTTTCAGCCCGGACATCAGAATTTGGAGGAAAGTCTAGACTCTGTCCCTCAACAAATACAAGGGGCTCCACATTATTTAGTTGTGGAGCTTATTTTTATGACTGGAAAAATAGGGTTCTAAAAGTGGTCTCGCCATCCATTTTACAACATTCTTTAAAATTGAGACGTTGACTGTCCTTCAACATTCACTGACCAAAGGGTAGGGGGAAACAAACTTTGTCGTTTCTTAAGTCTGTTGACAAAGATGTGATGCTCCCTTGGAACCCAAGCGTTTTCACTCACACTTGCCAAAATAAAATGGTCAAAATAAAATAAAATGCTGTCATTCACCTGCAGAGCCATTTTATACGGGTAGCCTTGGGCTAGAACTCCAAATAGGGTTTTGGTTTTGTTCCAGATATACTAGAGTGAAATCGAGTTATGAAGAGAACCAGGTAATCTCAAGACTGCAACGGCCCACTTAACCCCACGCTGCATCCTCACATCAGCCCTGCAGCTTAGGGAATGCCTCCTCCTTGCCGACAGGCTCAGGAGGTCACATGAATTCCCTAAAGGAATGCAGCTTCTTTTCTTCTTAAACTTTTTCTTTTGAAATAATTGCTAACTTACAGGACAGTTGCAAAAGTAATACAAAACTCATACAGAGAACTCTAACATACTCACAACCCCCAGATCCACAGATCTATCCATTTTAACATTTTGACACATTTGTTGTATCATTCTATCATTCATCCATTCATCCATCATTTATCTATCTATCTAACTATCTATCTGTCTTCTAAACATTTGAGAATAGTTTGTATACGTCATGCTTCTTTTTTTTTAAAGATTTATTTATTTATCCCCCCCTTGCTGCTTGTGTTTTACTGTGTCCATTTGCTGTGTGTTTCTTCCGTGTCTGCTTATCTCCCCCTTGCTGTGAGGTCCTGCTGCATCAGCCCACCGTGCTGTGCGGGCCGGCCTGCTCTCACAAGGAGGCCCTGGGAAGCAAACCCGGGGCCTCCCGCATGGTAAACGGGAGCTCTATCCATTGAGCCACACCCGCTTCCCGACGTCATGCTTCTTAAACACATAATACTTCCATATATATTTCCTAAGAACAAGGGTATTCATTTATGTAACCATGTTAAAGTACAGTTATCAAGATAAAGACATTTAACATTGACATAAAGCTTTCAGCCTATATTCCAATTTTCAGGTTTGTGAGGCCTTTTCTCCTCCATTATTAGATCCAATCCAAGATCATGAATTGTTATGCATCTTTTTAGTGGAAAAACTGGGACATGCCCAAAGCCTGTCTAATGCTAGAGTCTAGGTGGTTTCCACATCTCTGGATTTTCCTGATAAAATGTTCTCTCTCCTCTGCCTCCTATCACCTATCATGGTGGTTTTGTGCCAATAAAAAGAGATGTGTTCATTCAAGAAATATTTCTTTAGGGTCTCGTTTGTGCAAAGCCCATTGCAAATGAGATACAAAGAACAGGTGTAATTCCTGTCCTTACAGTGCTGGTACGCCAATAAAGTGCAGTGTGCAATACAGGAAAGCTTCCTGGAGGGGTCAGCATGGACACAGGGGAAGTCAACAGCATCCGCTGGACTCTTTGTTCTACGTAAGCCAGAAGCCATCACACTAAATCACTGCAGGTGGTGGAGTGGCGAGAAGAGCCCGGGCCTGGGGTCTGAGCATCCAGTCCTGCCACCAAACCAGGTGTCTGGGCCCAGTCTCTCAGTCACTTTGGGGAAACTGAGGTGACAGCTCTTGATTATAAATGAGGGGTCACCCAAGGATCTTGGGTGGCTTCCTGCCCCAAAGATCTATGCTTTGATTAAAATCAAAAACAAAACTTTTTCATTTTGTTACATTTTCATCACAGGCAGCACACTCTCACGCTAAGGTTTTTCCATTAAAAAAATTATTTGGGACAATTGCGCACACTGCATCTGAATCCCTTAATAAATGCTGCTGCCGTTCTGTCGCCAATGACCAGAAAAGTACCTGTAGCCGTTTTGGTGAGGCCAGGTGAAGCATGCAGAGGTCTCACAAGATGGGAAGAATCCTGAGAGCAAACCAGAATTTGAAAAGGTTTCCCGGGCTGACACTTCCAGCAAACTTTTGGTAGGTCACCCCTCTGGGCTCTCTCTCCCTGGAGCACGCCGAAGCCTTGCTATCCTCCAAGCCACAAGTCTTGGGAGACAGAATCACCCACATTTCACAACAGCAAGCCTCAGGTGGCTTGTAAAGGAGCTGTCCTCTGATTGCAGAGGGGCTTCCAGTGAGATCTGAAATAACCGACTTGGAGAAGAAGAAGGAAGGGGGCAAACAAGCACTGGCAGCTCAATGGAAAACCAACTTTTGGTTTATGTGCGGGTAGATGAGAACTCTTCAAACTGTGAAAACCAAAAAATTATTCCTGCCCGCAGTGCCATGCCTTTCAAGGTTCTACTTCTATTTAAGATGTTGTTTCTTTGAATGAGGTCATGGATGAGGAGGCCTCTTTTAGGTTCAGACCATCCTCAGACTGAGCAGCAAATCTGCAGGCTCTTTACACTCCACACGGCTTTCGGGCTAACTACAGTTGTGATACTCATTATCTTCTCCAAGTCAGTGCCCTGAGGCCCTTTGGGCACCGGTGCCCACAAATTAATATTTATAACGAAGATGAATAAAATCAGAATGAAAAACCTGGGACTTAAAATTAAAATTTAAAAAGCCCCTCAATCTGTACTCTGTTTCCAGTGGAAGGGATGGGAGTTCAGGACCACGTGTGTTCTGGAACATTTATCAGTAGGCAAATCTCTTCATTGTGACTCTTCTACTATGCTATGAATGACCCATTAATCTCTCAATTTCCTTCTCTAGTGTTTCTCATTTAAGCATATTCTTTTTTTTTTCCCTTAATATAAAACTAAAAAAATGCAAACCACCTCTCGTGAAATAATTTACTTTTTCTTTGTATTCTTGGATGCTTACGTACCTTTCAGATCTGTTTATCCTTTTTAAACTAAGGCATTTAATTAATAATGAATATGGAAGAAACCAAGCAGAAAGTTGGAAAAAGGGCTTGGAGAGAATTCTATTTACTTGCCCCTGAACCACCAGCTACATACAGTTTTCCAATTTTTAATGGCCTTCAGAGAATGGCACTGAATGAGAACGGCATCCTTAACAGCCCTCTATCGCTTCTTGTGTTCCATGGAAGTTGTTCATGTGGTGATTTTAATTTACCACGTTTGCTCTGCTCTTACACAGCTGCAATAGTTCATAGCATCATTTGTCCACTCAGCATAAATTTCAACTTTTAGGTCTCGGCAAAACTTTGTACTGGGCACAGAGGGGTTAATGGTGGTTCTCAGCTGGGGGCAGCTTTGCCCTCCAGGGGACATTGGGCAACATCTGGAGATGATTTTGGTTGTCTCAAATGGGGCTGGGGTTGGGTAGAGGCCAGGGATGCTGCCAAACATCCTCTGATGCCCAGGATGGCCCCAAGGATTATCTGGCTCCAAATGTCCATAGCACTGAAGTGGGTGAACCTTGGACTAGAAGGAAGTGGCTGTTCCCAGGAGGGCAAGACGCTGAAACAGCTGTTGGGAATTCAACGCTGGCCCTGTGCGCGTCAAATTACAGTCTCCTGGGATTAATCAACGTAGGGTGAGATTAGAGAGAAAACCCGACCAGAAGCTCACGTGAGGTGTTAAGAATTGCTTACCCACACAATTTTAGTTACATTTGGGATCTACTTCTTTTTTTTTTTTTTTGGTGAAATTCCCAACGTAATTTGCCTCTATTTTTCATCAGGTAAAAGCTGTGATTAATTACTTGGGAATTCCAGTTTTTCAGGAAACATCCTAGCTTGGCCAGCTCAACTGTCAGCCCCTGACATGCTCCCCGAAGCATCTGGCATACCGAGTGGGATTTATTTATAATATAAACTTCTGGCGGGTTCGTTCCTGGCTCCGCTTTTAGGAACTGCCACATTTTGGGGTTTGGACTTTCCCAAAATTAATGCGATAGTGTGAATGTTTTTTTTTTTCTCCCCTCCAGAAAAATGTCTATATGTCAAAGGTCAGCAATATAAAAATATTCCTAATTTAACAGCAGGCATGACTAAGTATAGAATGGAACGCAAGCTTTCAAATTGCTTCGTGGGAGCCAACAACAACAAAATAATCTACGGTGCTGCAAAACACCCTTCTTGCCTGATGACTTTAAATACGCCACGTTTCCTTTCAACGGGGTGACCACAGGAAAGTCACATTTTGGTGGTTTACTACGCTACATCAGATTTCCTATTCTGGCAGAGAAAAGAAGATTTTCCCACCTCGTCACTTTGGTTGGAAAACGGAGTTCAATGCCCCTGCAGACTAGAAATGCTTTGCAAGCTGCCAAGGGATATATACTTGGAAGGCTCATTAAGGTTTTTATTTCCAATTATTTGGCAAAGCAATTGGTGCAGCTCTTTGATTGAAATAAATACGAGAAATCAACTTAGTATGTGACGAAGCCCCGTCCACCAAGAGCTGTTTGGGTTAGTAAGTGAGAAATATTACCATGCCCTTGAAGGAGTTTGGGCAATGCCCCCCACCCTTCCCTGGGGCTCTAACACACAGTTAGAGCAGTGTATTCTCTGAGGTCAAGGTCTGACTCTTCCCACGCGCAACCACTTCATGTCCTGCGGCCAAAGCCAGCTCTTTTAGCTTTTCTACACAGGCCATTGGAGAATATGTGCGACTGTTTTGGAGAGGGGACAGGCCTACTGCCCCCAACCCACCACCTGCCCAAGAGAAGCCACCCCTCCAAAGTCCTACGAAGGATAATCACTCTACTGCTGGTCTGCTGAGTTCCATTACAAACAACAGGAGCGATTAAACTGAATTTGATGCCATAATGCCATCATGTCTTGTTCTACTAAAAAAAAAAAAAAGTGTCCTGATGTTAAAGTCAGATTTCTGCACATTGACCGTCTTTGGCTGGGAACTTTTCTCTTTCTCATCTGGGATGCTGTCAGGCAGGTAGGGCTCTGTCCCTGCTTCCTAGGGCCATGTCAGCCCTCCTCCCTGGTAGACTCTTAAAAGCCTGAGGAATGGAAGGAGAATGCTGGGAGGGGAAGAGCCTGGTGGCTGCTTTGGCAGAAACAGCCACTTCCTGGTGGACTGGTCCGTTGCGCCCTCCATCGCGACCTCTCGGGGATGGAAGGAGCGCCATCTTTTCTGCTTTGGCTGCGTTGCCCATGCTGAAAACAGTGGTGTGGCAGGGTAAATGATTCAGAAAGTTCTGATGCAGCCACAGATAAAACCCGGGAAGGCCCACGAAAAGCATTGATGAGCTCTGCCTTCCGTCTTCCAGGGCTGTCTCGGCAGTGCCAGGCCCCGGGAGTGGGAAGGGCTGACTTCCTCCTGAGCTCGAACCCTGAGCAGAAGCTACCTTCCCATCTGAAGGCACATGAGAGCTCCTGGAGCTGTGTCTACCAAGGCCTGGCTGAGTGCCCTCCTGGGTGTCTGCTCTGAGAACAATGCACGGGACAGAGAGCGTGAGTCTTGACAAGCAAGATGATGATGGGATGTGTGAATGAATTCTTTCACCCTGATTTTACGAGGATGTCCACGCTTTGTGCAAAAGCAGAGCGACGTCTTCCCAGATGACCAAGGAAGGGTTAAAAATGTAGGTCTCTTCTGCCTTTATTTTCCTTGAGAAAAACAGGATGTGCGGTGGTTGATGTCATAAATTTTCTGATTTGACCAAGGGGGAGGGGACTTTGGTGAATTATAAAATGCCACGAAGTCATTTTAAAGTTATCGGGTCCGTGTTTCATGTTGAGCAGACCTGTTACATGGATGAAGAGCTGTGATTTCTCACATGGCTAAACGTCAGCACAAAAGCCAAACACAGGTCTATTGGATGAAAAGTCTACTGAAATAAAAAATAATGTTTAACGTATACCTATGAAGGGAATGGTTTCCGTTCTTTTTAGATAATTGCAGAAGCCACATATCCACTAGGTTTTTAAAAGTACTTGATAAGGAGGTAGGTTGGCACTTTGGGGTGAAATTCTTGCTGAAAGGGCAACTCTGAAAGGGGCTGGAGCTTGGGGCCCTGGTAAAGTAAGAAGAAGGACCCTTCCATCTGGTGCTAAAGAGAGGCACCCCTAAATCTTCTGAGTCATCAGTAGAAGCACCTGGAATGTTCTCTCCACCTACAGACATTCGAGTGAAAGAGGCGGACAAACCAGAAGTGCCCACATGCCCAGGACGTCCTCAGGTGGGTTACTCTCCACACCTTGGGCCTGTCTCTTTCTTGGGGATCTCCGATAGGGCAAGGCACCACACAGCCTTCCTGAGCAGGCATGTCACGGTTTGGCCTGCTTGACATCGGGGGTGCTTTCCTGGCCAATCCCCCAGTCCCTGTGTTGGTAGCTAGTCTCCGATGCCAAGCCTGCCTCGACTGCTGACGTGTTGCTTGGAAGCTCCTTCTGTAAAACGAGAAAGCCCCATAAGAACATTCTGGTGATGCTCCTTCTCTGTACATGCCAGGTCAAATGGAAACAACCCAAAAAAGAGTCTCTGTGATACCCAGGCCAGGGAAGACCCCAGGTGGACCTTGTCACAGGGAGGTCAGTGTTACCTGGTAAGGCACAGTATTGAGATGTCACAAGGATAAGCACTGGCTTTCCTTGAGCACACTCTGCCATTCCATGATGCAGCCACAGATAAAATCGGGTGACAGTGTGGCCAGAGGGGCTGGTGGCTGGGCAGGAGCCAGGCTTGTGCCACTGAGAAAGAGCAGGGAAGAAGTAGAGCGAACAAATGGGGCATAAAGGGAAAGGGTTCTCCGGTGGGTCTGAGACAAACAGCCCGTTTAAATATTTTCTCTCCAGTAAAGTTTTCATCCGTTGCCTCGGGATGAGATTTATGTGGTCATTCTTCTACGGCTTGGTGTGGTCATAAGATTTTTTTTTTTTCAGAGCAATGGTGAATTCTTAATAGGTTCCTTTTTTCTCTTTCCCTCCTGCAACAAATCTGGGAAAGGAGCTCAAAACCAGAATGCTATCAAATCCTTTATGAAACATTTGGGGCTAATTACCCTTGCTGGAAGTCTCGGGACTTTTTTTCCTCGCCTCCTCCCTGCCCCATTTTAATGGAACTTGGTTCAAGTCTCATAAATGCTTAAATACGTCGTCGTAAAGTTTGAGATGTCTCATGGGCATGGCTGGCTGCAAATATGCCAGGTAAGTCTCTGCAAGGGTTCAAATTCGAACCAGTTTCTGCCTCTCATGCAGTGGGTTATACAAACTGGACTGGTAGACTTTACATGCTCCCTGTGACAAGTCATTCAATAAAGCTCCCTTGATTCTGCAGCCAGGGTCACCCCGGGAAATCTTGCCAGCCTCACATTGAAACTGTGAGTGGGAACTGTGGCTGCTGTGCCCCTACCCTCGCCCAGCCCTCCCCAGCACCCAGATCCATCATTTCCTTGCTCATTCCTCCAGGCTTCACAGAAGAAGCCAGCCCAGGCCACAGACAGAAGTTCAAATCTCACCTTCATCTGGCTGCAAACAGAGCCATAAATCAGAACCCAGGCAGTGCTGGTATGTCCCCTGGGATTTGCCCTCCCCGCGTGCAGAGGGATACACTGCTAAGTGGTTCAGGGAGGTAGAAAGAAGGATAATCCTTGTGTAGGATAACTGGGGGCCCCACAGCTATGAACTGGAATTGGAAACCACAAAGGAAGGGACCTCATCCACTCTTAACCTTGGCCCAACTCTGCCCCAACCCAGCCTGGTCACAAGGAGACTGGGATGTCGGAGGCAAATGCAAAAGTTCCCTGAGCCTTGGAGCTGAAAAAAGGACACAGCTGGACTTTCCCAGCAGGCCCTTCCCAAGGAACATTCCCATGGGTCTAGGGGGTGAGGCTGGGACCATCAAGCTGAGGTGTGGTGGCTCCTGGAAGCCCCAGCCTCACCTCCTCCCTCCTGCCAGAGGACAGTTCCTGCTGGAGGGTTCTGGAAGAGAGGAGAGTGCTTTCCTATGATACAAAACATTCCAGGTATTCTCGCTTATAGTTTCTTGCACCTACATCACATAATTGTGCCTTCCATTCACCCATCACAGCTGACCTCCCACGGGTCATTCACGCCCAGTGGATGCGACATCCTTTGCAGCGGCCCTTCGCCATGGGAGCATAACCCAGCCTTTCTGGCCTTTTCTTTCATACCCTCCAACTTCCACTTCTTTTCTTTTACTTCCCTTCTCCTTTCCCGGCAAAAACATGAGCAATTGGCTAAACTGTGGCATAGTCAGTGCATTACGGGGGCTGGGTCCGTACGATCAGGGCCCAAAGTGTGGTTTGTTCAGTATGTCTGTCTGTCATTGCACATCTCTCCTGGAACTGGCTCTGCGTGCTGGGCTGCAGATACAGCAGTGCACGGCGGAGACCTGGCTCCAACTCATGCAACTTCTAGGACATGGAGAAAGGAGACGGACCTCAGACCATCCCAAGCAGGGGGAGCACTCAGAGGGGGACGTTTAATGGGCTGCAGGAATGCACATGGGCTGCAGGACTTCAGAGCTGGGTGAGAGTTGTGAGCTGCGCAGGGCAACGCGGGAACCTTCGCCAAGGTGTGTCTTACAGGCTGGCTAGGAATCCAACCCTTCAGGAGGAGGCCAGCGCATTTCCCCTTAGCATTCTGGGCTACAGAGACTTCCAGAAGCAAAGTGGAGTGGCTCACAGAGCTTGACTAAAGCAGAGGCTATTGCTATCACAGTAGAAAGAGATATGTTTGGTAAAAAATGGCCTATATCTGTCGTGGCAACGTCACTCAGGAAGATTCCTAAGTCCTAAAAAAGCCCCTGTATTACAACTATTTTTCCCTCTCCCTGCCCCCAGAGGCTCCAGTGGCCACTGGATCAACATCAATGTTGTAATTTCTTCCATTGCTAGAGTCACAATATGTCTATAGTAGAAAACCAGTAAGTCCACTCTAGTCCATAGCTCTTCCCCCAATCCCGAGGATTCTGGGATGGTGATGTCCACTCCACCTCCAATTGAAAGGGGGCTTATATCCCATGGGGAAAATGGATGGGACTATCCTGCCTGCAGCTGCAGACTCTCTCCGTCTCCTGGGACGGCCATTGTCCAAAGCCCCAGGATGCGTTTATCAATTGCAATGAATGTGCCACACTAATGAAGGATGTTCATGTGAGAGGGTGTGGGAGGTGTGGGGAGTGGGGCATATGGGAATCCCTATATCTTTTGTGTAACATTTATGTAATCTAAGTATCTTTTAAAAAAAACAAACCAAAAAAACAAAAAAAAAGATATGTTTGGGAATCACCGTACTCCCAAGTGTTCCATTGCTCTGAGCGCTTAATCTTCCCAGCACTGTGCATTATCCCCAATTTAACAGAAAAGGAACTTGAGACACACAGAGAATTTCCCAAGGGCTCAAAAGCAGTCAGCTGCCAGGCTTGGTTCTAACCTGGGCCGTCTGGCCCAAGTCCACTCATTTCAATCTGCAGAACTCTCTTGCCCTCCTCATGGATGGAATGGCATTGGGATGGCCTGGAATAACAAAGCCAAGAGCTATGGCACAAGGGATGCCCAGGGGTTCTGTGGTTTTCATTTTATATGACCACGCTCCCTCTGACAAGCACCGTGCCACCAGGGAGACCCTGCTGTTTGCCTGGTACTGCTCATCTGGCCCATTTCGGCTGTAGAACTCCGACCAGAGCTGCCATCACTTTGGGTGTGTTTGAAATCTTTGCAAATGTCTCACTGGTTAGTTATTCTCTGTGTCATCGAGAGACAATGAGAGCAACTCTGGGCTGGCCTTTCAGATATTCTGGCCTGTGCATGTCACTCGTGTGAAAAATACTTCTCAGAGGGCTCCAGGGTTTTCTTGTTATTGTGCAACCAAATACGGTTCCCATCGAATAGCCTTAGGAGAAGTGTTATCACTTGATGCTGTTAAAATATCATTTTCAAATCTACTTTATACATTGGAGGTTCTGCATGTGATGTCACAGACAGAAGGCGGTTTTGCTGCTAAAACATTTGGCCCTGAAATAGAGCACTCAAAGTATATGGTCGCAGTAGAGTGACTTGTCCAAAAATGGACCATGGGGATAATTACTCTGACAGTGATGGGTAAAATGGACAGAAGGTAAAGGGAGGTGGCTGGAAGTGGGGAAAGAATCAGGAGCAGTGTGCAGTGAAGGCAGCTCAAAGTTGCAGATGGCAGTGCCATCTCTGCACAAGAGAGAAGGGGGTGAGATGGAAAGAAGGCACCGGCAGGATGGAAAGGCAGGAATTTGTAAAAGCTAAAATGCAAATAGTTTATCTGATCATTCAAACATCATTTGATGTTTTCGACAGATGGCTCAGCTTACCCAAAGAATGGTTATTTCCTTGCTGGGGCTTGAGTCCTGGATCTTCTTCATTTTTTTTTTTTTTTTTTTTTTTTTTTTTTTTAGTGCTAATTAAACCTTTTATTGAATAAATACAATTTAAACCATGCCATCGAACGGTCTTGCATTACAACACCACCCCTTTACAAAAGGCCTTTCACTTTCAAGATCAATAACCTCAGAAAAGGCATGTCTGCTAGGGACACCCACGGTCTAAGAAGTCGTTGACCCTGGGATGAGGGAGTTTAAAAGAAGAGGCACCATTGACATGTTCTAGCTGTGAAAAAAAGGATGGGGTGCATGAGAGAGCTCCTGCTTGCATTTCTCTAAACGTAATTTTTTCAGGTACAGCAATGTATTTCACAAGGGAATTGGATGCGTGTTTTCAAGTGGCTTTGTTCGGGTACGCGTCTGCCAGATGGGATCTTTGGATGCTCACGTATAGGCCAGGCTTAACCAAAAGGAACTCTGGGTGAGCAGATGTAGCTCAATTGGTTGAGCACCTGCTTCCCACATACGAGGTCCTGGGTTTGATCCCCACTACCTCCTAAAAACAAAACAGAAGAAACAACTCTCACTGGGGAGCAGATGTAACCAGTGGCTGTGCGCCTGATTCCCATGTGTGAGGTCCTGGGTTCAATTCTCAGTGCCTTCAAAAAAAAAAAAAAAAAAAAAAAAAAAAAAAAAAAAAGGAACTCTGGAACTATTTTGTTCTCAAGCACCACATAATGAAGACCAGAATTGATATTACTGAGGTTTTTAAAAAGCCTTAAACATACTTTACTTTGGAAAGATGCTTTATGGCTTAACAAAGCAATTTCACACACTTTCGATCTTATAAATGCTGATTGTACCCATCAGGATACAGCGGGCCAGTGTGGTAATAAGTGCCTCTGTGAGTCACTCTGTTAAAAGTGCTACCGAGGTGAGGCTCGGACCTGGGTTTTCTGACTCTGAGTCGCCCCCTCAACTGCTGAGCTTCCTCAGCATCTTGCTTCAGAAGCTGTGGGCATGGGAAGCAGGCAGGCACATCTGCATTGCGTTTTTCTCTCTGGAATTTGTGGAAGAAGATGCTCGTCGTTCTCCATGTCATCAGCAATCAACACTTCTCATGAAGGATCACAGCATCACAGGGGAAAATGTTTCTTTGATTAGGAGTGTTACTGAGTCCTCAACGTGGAGACCATTTCCCTTGGAAAGAGCCTTCTGGGTCAACCCAGTCTGACCTTAGTTCGCTGCTAGGAATGCTCCTCCGCCCACAGCTGGTCACTTGGAGATGAAAAACACAAACACACCCTAAAATCCCGCCCCAGATGAGTGCCTTGAGGGGATGCTGGAGGCAGGCAGAGGCAACCAAAGAAGGGGACACTTGCCTTCCTGGTTGTGATTGATTTTCGCTGATGTTTCAGCCTGATGCTATTTCTGGCTCAAAGACTGGATTTTAACTTGGGAAAATCTTGAATGTTTCAGAGTTCATTTCTGCTTTCCCTTATCTCCTTTGCTGCAACACAGATATCTAATAATGTGTGGAGCCAGTGCTGGAGGAGACAGAGCTGGAGATACGAGACATTATATAAATAATGCTACTACAAGGCATCTAGAATAACAGGGGTAGCCAAGGGATGTGGGAATTTGGAGTTTAATGGTGGAGCCCGCCTTTCCAACCTGTCTGTCTTCTACTCTCCCTTTGCTCCGTGTGTTCTAGCCACACTGTCTTCTTTCTCTTCCTAGAACAGGCCACATTCTGCCTCAGGGCCTCAGGGCCTTTGCACCTGCCCGTCCCTCTGCTCTCTTCTTCCCCAAGCCCTTTGCTTGGCTGGATCTTTTTCACCGTTTGGGTCTCACTTCAAATGTTAGGATGTTAGGAAATCATTCCTGATGGCCTTATCCTGCTCCCAGGTCTACCCATCATCTTTCTTGCCTGATAGAATATAAGCTTCCCATATATTTGGGAGCTGGGGATAAGCTGTGCATGAACCTACCGGCACTCAAAACATATGGCGATTCAAAGGGAGTATACACAGAGAAGAGAACAAGACTGAGAACTGATCTTTAGGGTTACCCATGGAGGTGGAATGTGGAACAAGACAAGCAAGCAATGTGAGCTGTGAAGGGTCAGAGAAGGAGGAGAAGCCGCGTAGCACTGGAGAGAGAAGCCAAGGGTGCCGAGCGTTGCTGAAACAAAAGTCTGAGCAGGGAAGCGGGTGTGGCTCAGTCGATAGAGCCCCCGTTTACCATATGGGAGGCCCCGGGTTCGCTTCCCGGCGCCTCCTTGTGAGGGCAGGCTGGCTCGCGCGGCGCCGTGGGCTGATGCGGCAAGACCTCACAGCAAGGGGGAGATAAGCAGACACAGAGAAGACACACAGCGAATGGACACAGCAGACACAAGCAGCAAGGGGGGGATAAATAAATAAAT